>JAHZNA010002134.1:0-29847 GCA_027743935.1 Sinodicranocentrus sp. ZH6
TTTTTCGAGTTTGTACCTTGAAGAAGATTACAACTATTTGTATATAGATAGAAAAAAAAGGATTGTTAAAAAATTCACCAAAATATAAAACACACTTTTTACAGTGGGGAAACACGCTAAAGGAAACCATGTCGGAATTGTGTACTTGTTTCATTTTCATCACAACGACATATTCTTTTCCGGGTTTCCTCACGCAACAAAGGAATAAAGTGACAGTGACGATATCATATATTATTATATATCTTTGTTATAAGTATTCCGGAATATAAGCATGTCCTATGTATTTTACACATCTTCTCTTCCACATGTCTGATATTGTGGAGCCAAGAAAACGAAAATGTGTCGGCGGGCTCTTCTAAAGCATGACGGGGCACAATAAAGGAGAGGAAAAGGCAATATACAAATTTTCCCTATTTCTTTCCTTTCTTCTCTGCAAATGGCATTTTTCTCCTCATTTATTATCCCCCTATTACTTTATCATCCATACAGTAGCCTACATGATGTTGTTTTTTCACAAACATGCAAAATCCTACAAATGTCTACATAAAAAAATAGTTTTTACTGCGTAATTCCTCTCAAAAATTCTTTCCCATAGAGAAAAACTTTTGACGCATGAGCTTCTCAAGTTGGCATGTGTTTCAACTTTTGAATTTTTTTTGTTCTTTAGACCACCGCACACTTCTCTAGTTCACATCACAATGTGGTCAGGTTCGCTGACAATTTGATTTCGTTGGGAAAAGTAAAGGCATGTTAGTTCACTCCACATATACACATACACTTTTTTTTGGCAACGACATGAATAGACTTTTTCCTTGAGAAACGTAAAACCTGAAAAGCATACGTTTTCCCCTAGTCCTCTGTGGTTACTCACATGACTAGAACTCCAGACAGAAAAACCTGTTACAAGAGAAAAGCACGTAAAGCAAGTTCATTGCATGAGGAGGAAGATGATGAACATGTCTTTTTGTGGTGAAGAGGAAAAAGCCGCTACCGTGCATGCACGTAGAATACATACATAAATATACATCCTTTCTCATCTTTCCTAGCTGCATAATTTCGTTGAGGCTTTTGGTGCAAGAGAAAAGGGGAAATTAAACTTTTCACTGGATGACGATCATCACATGATGGTGCTCACAAAAAAATCCCAAATGGGGTCTTATAAAAGGCGTGCATCTTTTTATCCTAAAGTACAAAAGCTTGCAGTCTCATCTCAGCTCATAAAATATTGATATACTTTTTTTACATTGACGTTCTCTCAACATCATCATCAGAAGGTTGAAAGTGTGTAGAGCTTTTTACCTCTTTTGACTTTTGAATTTTTTCTTGTCAACTTTTTAACCCGTTTCATCATACTGATGATCAAAAGGGGCAGAGTTCAAAGTAAGAGCTTTAGGTATATAAGCCGCTGGACTGATTTGGCAGGAAGGGATTCAAGCTTGACTTTTTCTTTTTCGCAAACACAGCTCTACATAGTCGAATGTGTTTTCACAAGGAAAAGTGGCTTATTTTTTTGCATTTTATTCACATAACCCGATTTTAGTAAATAAACTGGATTGTGCGACTGATACGCTAGAATTGATGAATGAAACATTTTTGCCATTTTTTGTTTACTTGGGAATGGAATGTGTACTTTAGCTAATTAAAATAGGGGAAAATTTGGCACCATCTGTAAATATTTTGTGGATTTCCAACTAAAACTTTTATCTTTTTCTTGGTAAAATGTACTGGTGCACTTTAAAAAAATGACCTCGTCAACATAATGACGCCTCCTCTTAGGCCACCTATTCATTCCACTTTCATTCATTTCCGAGAGGAAATGTGAAAGTAAAAATTTGAAATATGACAGACCTACTTTTTCCATAGTGTGTATTATTCACATTTTTCCCCAGATACATTTTAATAACGAAAATTCCTAACAAAATACCAACCCTTAGAGTATCATCTACTTTCACCTAAGACATCTCATTTTAAGACATCATATATGCTTCGTGATCTGTTTTTACGCTGAAGTCAACCTCTTTCTCATTTTAACCCAGCTTCATACTCGTCACTTTCTTCATGAGTGAATGTGACTAGAAAAAACACTCTTCTACTTTCTCCCTTTTCTCATAATGTCATGCCTATATGCATACGCTATTGGGTGGGTATTTGAATTCAAGAGAGAACTCCTTGAGTAAAGTTAAGTGGTTTTGAAAGGCACAGCATAGTCAACAGCCTTTCTCTCAACATCTCATTTTTACCTCAATCTTTCCCCTTCACCAAGAAACCAATTTCCACTTTTTTCTCATGAACAAATGATACACTTCTGGGGTGGCATGTGTATCTCATGCAGATTTACACATCCTTATTCTCAAACAATGCTGGATGCATCAACAACCCTATTTTACCACATTTTCCATGTCAATCGCTCGCTTCCTCACCCGTGGTAAATAATAATAAGTAGCTTTTAAAAGGAATCTCTACAACTCCATGATGAACACTTTCCATTTCCATCACAATAGTGAAGACAATCAAGACATGATAGATACTTCTCCTAATTTACCATTCCACAAGGAAAGGAACACGCTAGCAATATGTTTTCTCTCGAGGATGAGTGCCATGCCCCAAAGATGCAGCACCAGCTGCATCACCCGCCACAAACATAAAACCCTTCTTTACAATCCACTAAATCCACCGTGATTTATAATCATTTTGTTTCCTTTGCACAGCTCCACATTTTATGTTTCATTTCAATCCATTCCCCATCCAACCCTGATATGAATACACACACAGTGCGCACCTCTTGTGCTTCCTGTCATTCTCATTTACATATGAAACATACGTACACATTCGGAATAATGATAAATTACGCTGGAAAACGAAAGTTTCCTATATGCAGCTACTATTTCAGTCAATCAACAGCAAACATTTTGCCAGATGATCTGATGCAAGGTAATTATACACATTTCGACTATTCAGCAAAACTCAAAACTCTACTAGTGGATTGGATAATGCAACAATATTTCATGAACATCAGCATCAAAGGTGTTGTTTTTGTGATATGATGATGCCAATAAAAGATGCAAGTTTTCCACTTGTCTAGTAATTTCAGCAGCCTCATGAAAAAATGTATACACAACATAACTTGGGATGAAAGACTTTGCGTCTATAGTAGATGATTGTTTACCTCCAACTCCTGCCTCAAAGGCGATGCCTACGGCACAGATGCTATTATTCGCTTCTGCAGCAACTTCCCCCGCACACCGAGTCCCATGACGATTACTGTCTGTCAGGTCGTAAGTTGGCATCGGGTCCATATCCAAACTGTTCACGTCGAAACTTGCCATTGGATCCTGTGTGTACATAAGAAGGAAACAACATTTTAGTTCATTTTCACTTTTTACTATCTTTTCCCTTTCATCATCTCTTCCCACATCACCAGTACGTATGGCATCGTAGCTACTCACTTTTATCCACTTATCTCCATCCACTACATAATAGCTAGGATAACACCTCAACTATTCTCTCTCCATACACACACAACTCAACAACAACGTTAACAAAGTTAATAAAAAAGGCCCTGCTAACGAGCTCCCGCATAAAGCTCCATTTCATTTTCCAGCTTTTATTGCAGCTGGAGACGAGCGAGAGAGATGATGATAAAAACTTGCTGGAAATTGGTATTAAACCACACTCCATTTAATACAAACTCTCCCGCACCCAGCCCAACAGCTTTGCTCCAGCACTGACCGAAAAAAGTGGTGGACCGTAAACAAACTTGGGGATAATGCTTTACTTCCCACGTCCCGGAGACTGACTGCCCGATATATAAATATTGTATCAAGAATTACGCTCTGCACTATTCTAGAAAAAATATAGCCACTACGAACAATGGCTAATTTACAGTTGTCCACGAAAAAACGCTTACATGTACATTAGCACAAATGAGCAGAAGAAAATATAAGGGTATATGTATAGTAGGGCAGGAAAGACCTGGGAAAAGTGGAAAATACGCATGGGTACTTATCAATAATAGTCGTACAAGAGGCATTATCCAATTTGATAACACTATTGAAAGTGGGTGGAGTATTCAATTGAGACATGGGAACAGGATTTGCTGTTCGTGTTTGATATTTCATCTATTGTGTGGCCATCACATCATGAGGAAAAGTTAGTGAAAGAAAAGGTGGGAGTTTGCTACTGGCTGTGGGGGTAGCTACAATGGAAAAAAGTTGGCAATTTTGATAATAAGCCTTGTTCCACACGACAGGGTAGACTGATGAGGTGATGATGAAAAGGATTGGGAAGGATGTGTGTATTTTATCAACACATACATAGCAATATGGACTGGTGTGGTCATCTAGATAAAACGATTGACCTAGTTTTCTCAAAGCAAACGAATGGCTAGGCCTAAAGCAGTGTAGATGAGAAAAGGGAACAAAATATCTAATAATAGTAATACGAGATTGAATAAACTGCTGATTTCAGCTGGAATTTTGGTTTCCCTCTGGAAAGTCAAGTTTTCCAGGGATAAATTTGCTGTGAGGGAAAACTCTCTAGTGAGATGAGATGTGGTGATGTGAAGCGAGTGGTGGTGAGCCAGTCAACCAAAGAGACAAATAATTTCCAACCTTTGCACAATCCTATTTCTAAAGGGATGAGTGATGAGATGAGGGAAAAGGTGAGGAGCTGAACTATTTCTCTTGTCGTCATCATAAACAAAAGCTACAATTGTTTCCTATCAAGCATCCTCGACTCACTCCTCGCAGAGTTTGATTCTCCTCAAAAAAGCCACACTGGCTTGATAAAACCAACTAAATAAACTAAACAAATTACACATTTGGATAAACACAAAGTAGACATATTTCCCGACCCCAGGGGAAATGCTTCCGGTTCGTTTCACCACAAAATTTACTTTCTCTTCAGGCCAATCACAACTTCATTTATTTTTCAGAGATTCGACTCAACACTCAAATGAGTATGTCAAAACACTCAAAAATAAAATAAAAATCAACTGATAAAATTACTTTACAATAGTATTTCTTTTATAAAAAACATCCCTTGTGTGGCACATCGGTAAAATTGGACAATAGAAATCCCCAGAATTTTATTACTTTTTTGTTTATCTCAGAATCCGTAATCACATTTGAAATGGAATTACTCAATGCTTGTATCCCAACAAGCAATCCCCGCACGACAGTTCACTGTAAACAAAAATGTCTGCATGAACGATAAGCGCTTTATTATTCCACCAGGCGAGATTGCATCCTGCTGTCATTACAATACAGAAGGCAAAATGCATTAGTTCCGGAGAAATAATAGAGATAAATTTCCATTTTATTCCTGTCCCAGACGAGTATCGGCTTTCTAGAGGAAAGGGGGAAGACTCCACACTCGAAGAAAGTCTCGCATTCCGTCAATAGGAAAGTGAACAGAGAAGGATTGTTGGAAAAGGGAGAAAGTAAATTTGTTTTCCAAAAAACAAAAGAAAAAAATAGGGGGAAATAGGGAAATGATGATGATGACGAAGTAAAGGATATGAATAGGCTTTGTCTCACACAAAAAAATCACGTGAAATTGTGAAGCAACAGCCAACAACAAATATTATATATGCATTTCTTTCTATGTACTTTCTTCCCACTTTTTTGGAACCAAGTACACTTCTCAATTTCTCAAGAACATTTTCTTTCTCCAGAAAGGAATCATAATGGATGGAAATAGAAAAGTTGAAGAGAAATCCTTCCCGGAAATCAACTCACAACGTTCATTTCCCCTCCGTCGTGAGGAAAAAGAATGAAAATCCAGAAAAAACGGAATTACAATGAATGCCCAGCCAAGAAAAAAGTGTACATGCTTTAGAAAAAGCCTAACCAGCTTTTTAGAATGTAGTCAGTACACAATTCTATGTAAATGAAATGTCCATGGATGCATACCCTTTAAACAAAAAAGTACACAGTTGGGGTTGTTCCAGTTCAAAGAAAAGCAGCGCTCAAAATGCAAGGATATTAAGGAAAAATAGAAACAAATCCATGACAAAAAGCTCGACATGAACAAAACACAAATTTTTCTCCTTTGCTTCTCAATCTCATATATTTTTTCTTTGCTAAATGCTAAGCTCCATTTTCTCCCTGATCCCTTATCTTCATGAGGGATAAGAGCAATCTGAAAATAATACCGAAAGCAAACACAAGCACAAGGAAAAATATATCCCTTGCATACATTTCACCAAAAACGAAAGGGTTACAGCCAACATGGAAATAGGGGAGGAATGAATACAACTTTATGGATATAAATATCCTTATTACAAGTTACCTACACACTCAAACAACATACATACAAGTAATCACATGAAATGCAACAAGGAAGATATTCTCTTTTATCCTTATACAATAACTGTATGACTCCAGTTTTTCTTATTGTCTTGTAAAAATAATTCACATCTCCGATGGGACTCATAACGAGAAAAAAGGATGAAAAAAATGTTTATATATACACTCATCCACATACATTATATATAAAAAATGTACACAATGACGACAATGAACTCAAACTAGGCAAAAAAACTGTTGAATTGCAAGGAGTGGAAAAATCCTGGAGAAATTTTTTCTTTCTCCAGAGTTGAGAAAGCTCAGAAAGGACGACGCATCTTCAAGACTCTCTTATACACAATACATATTTTCCAATAAAATTTCACACTTTCAATTTCCCGCCTTGACACAAGGATTTTCTCGTCCCTTTGCTCCGTCGCATTTTACTCGAGTAAACGATTCCCATTAAAACATGAATGCAAAACAAACAGAAAAAATGAGAGGGAAAATGTGAAAAAAGGAAAAGTCAACAAGCCAATGGTGGCAGTAATGGTGATGGTCTTTTCCTCTCAAAATCTCACTTCATTTTCTATTCCGCGGGAAAGCCCGTTTTCTTACTCGAGTTCAAAGTTCAAACGGAAAGTTGAGCAAGTGTAAACATTTTTCTGAAAGGATTGTAAGATATCAGATGACAATGTTACTTGTATGTCATTCATTAAATGCATTATATGACGGGGAATAGGTATCACTATCCAATATCATTTTAGGTTTTATGTTTGAGTTTGTTTTGTCAGAAAACAGAAACGACCTAAAAAAAATGGAAGGCAAGTGTCAGAATATTGTGGATAAAAAATAACGAGAAAAATAAGAGCAATAGGGAGAATGACGCCATGTAAGTTGTCTGTTATCCAATTTGTTTAAATGGATACGTTACTGTGTATTCTGGGGAGGAAGTTGTAATAAAAAGAAGTTTTTCTCTTTTCTTTTCAGAGAGAATTTAAATATTTATAAGGTCCCTTTTTATATTCGTTTTTTGGCATTTGTTCATTTCAGAATTTGAGGTAAAAGTCTCTGTTGAGACCGTATTATGGCACCAGAATGTCGTTTTTTGTTAAAAAGCCTATAGCGAAAAAAACACTATGATACCAAGGTTAAAATCCAATGCAGCTGTCTAATGGAAATGAAAAAAGGATAGGGTGAGGATTTTCAGCAGAAAAACAGGGTAAAGCAAGAAAATTTGGTTCATGTTGGGGATCTCGTAAATCTTATAAATATTGAACTAATTGTTGGGGTTTCAAAGTTTATTTTATTACAGTGTCAAACGTCTTGTACTTTATTGAATAGATCGCCTGATTTGATCACATCGATCCTCCAATATCGTTAGAGTAGAATTAGCTTTATGTATTTTCCACAGGACACATGATCAAATCACGAGATAAGAAAAATACAACAATACAAAGGCTCCTTTAAAACATGTACGATGTGAGGGTTTCACAGAAGCCGAAATTGGAATATGTACACTTTCCCAGACGGAAATCCAGTCATGATCCATTCGACAAAGGATAAGGCAATTGTGATTTTACATTCTGGTCACGATTTACCATCAACATACCTTCCCCATGTCATTTTTTGAGTCGTCACCAGCCAACTAGCATTACAAAAGGACTGGATACTGCCACCATGAAAGAAAGAAAAAGTCGATTACACAATTCTACCACGAATCACGATTCTCATCCTGACAAAAGTAAAAAACCTCGCCTTCCACCCAGCCATTGACATTCTATCTAATCCAAGCTGACGATGAGGAGACAAGATAGACAAGTGCAAATGAAACATACGATGTTGGATATTGTTGACAAACGTCAGTAGTAATTTGATTAGCATTAACATTTGTACACACAAGAGGATACATTCGAAATTCAAAAATGTTCCTAGACTGTGAATTACTTTTTTTTATGATCTTCCTAAAACACGCATGCATATGCATTATCCACTAATTTTATGCTGACTCATGCTCCCTTCCCTTGTATCCCATCATCACCACGATACCAACGAGGCAAAGACAAGTCCTCTTGTTTTCCTTTCCTTTTCACTCCACCCAACAAAGATCTCGCCAAGGATGGAGAAGCTAACGAAAAAATTAATTTAAATGCTTCACGCTCCTTGTCCCTGGAGTTGAGACAGACTTGCTTTTCTCTCTCTCTCCAGCCCCTCTTGTTTTTCCCTATCATAATTTCAGTTTTAAAGGAGAAACATGTGAAAATAAAATGTAAGCTCAAAAGCTCTCACTAATCGGACGAGAGTTTTTCCACCAGTCCCAAGAGGCAACACACTCCTCTACCAGGATCCCACTTACTGTTGCAATCTTCCCTACATATTTTCTCCAGGAATTCTGTGCTAACACAGGCAAGAGAGAAGAGCAAGCAGTGTTCTTGACTTGACTTGACTGACGAAATGTTTTTCATGTGGAATGCACACATTTTACCCTTTTCACTCTTCTCCTCAAGCACTATCCTTCTGGCTCACAAGCACCATCCATTATTATGCCAGCAAGTTTTTACCATATGCTACCATACGAAAAAAAAGAACAACACACCATACCACTCCACTTTCCAGTCAAAGTCTACAAATGACAACATTACCCAACAAAACACGGAGGAGTGTGGAGGGAATGGGGAAATGAGTCAAGATATATAAACCCATGCGACATGATAGCTCCTCCAATACATACACTCTTTCTCTCTGTCTCTCACACATCACATCAAATTATTATGTACACATGATACGCACACAAGCACGACTACTTCCACTCCCTTATGGAAGAAAAAAAATCTAATTCGCTTCTCTCTCCTTCTCATCTTTTAAAAAATTTCAAGAAACACGACATCATAGGGAAAGAATTTTTTTACTTTCGTTCCATGCTTTTTCCTTTCACTTCCGTCCGCTCTCTGATCTGCATACATTTTTTTTCTTCTAAACCTTCATTTGAATGCGGAGCAAGTGAGTGGTCCAAACTGAATCCTGATTTGTGTGCGTGTGTCTGCATGCAAAAGGGATGGATTGTGGAGAAACCCTATTCCGGATATTCTTACACGCACTATAGAAAATACACTTTTCCATTGTGTCACCCAAGGAATCTGGCTAAAGTCGTGGACACAAAAGAAAAGAAAAAAGGATGAAACAAAGATAGGAACGTCGAGACAGTCCCAGTGAAGCAGTGCCAGAGGGGTAGTCATCGAAGGATTTATGCATTCCTAAGATGTACCGTAAGTAAGCTGCTGTGGACTGGAACGAGAGAAACTGGCATATTATATTATTGGTCCTTTTTTATTCTTGCTAGAATGAAGAGAGAATGGGAAGCAGAGCCAAGTATACTTTTCCAACTCTAAAGCATTCCCAGCTTTTTCTTCTTTTTGCAAAAGAAGATGAGATGATGATGGTGGTATGGAAATGCCATTGGTGTAGTTGTGTATATTCCTCAATCTATTTTTTTCACAGAGAGTCGACAAAGGAACAAGCAGAGCAGAAGATGAAGAAGAAAAAAGGGACGGATCCTTTGGAGATACAAAAAGGAGAAGATAAGAAGACATCAAACAGCAGTCGCAAAAGATCGTAAAGTAACAAGGAGCAATTTAACAAGAAGATGGAGACGAGGAAAATAAGGGTATTATAATATGTACACACACACACACACCCTGTTATTTTTATCCAGAACAATTCAATATTTTCGTCCTGATGGGTTCCCATATCATCCCTTCAGTATAAATTCTTGAAAAAGAGTATTTCACATGAAGACTTTATGCATCTTACAATATGTCAGGCTATTGGGAAAATAAAGAAAGGAGGATTGGGATTTTTATAAAAAAATAAATGAGACAAAGAAATTGTCGACAATTCTTGGGAAAATGTTTTTGGGGTGAATGAATGCATATTTTCATGCATGCATATAAGTCCTGGGGGAAAATGCAAGGGAATAGTGAGTAGAAGCAAGTTTATAAAAAACATTCCAAACAATCCTGGAATACTAAGACTCAAGGATATGACGAAGTTTAAAGGGTGTTTTTTTCCTTCTACAAAAGATAAAACACATGGACGCGCCTAGCCCTTTTCATTCATTTCCTTTTCCTCCTCTTGAAAGAATTCAAAAAGGAATTAAAAACAAACGAGGAGGAGGAATCTCTCATATAAGAAGGAAAAGACGAGTCAAGCACACTAGTAAAAATGGGAAAAGCCGCATGGTTATTTTTTTCTCGGTAAATGAATGCAAGTAGAAATATGTGATGTGCATTTTAAGATGAGCAGATAAAAGGGAATTTTTAATGAGTTTACTCAAACAACCATAGAAGATGGGAGAAAACTATGTAAGTTTTCTTACCAGAACATGTTCCAGATTCAAGAGAGATGAATGCATATCTTATTCATACTCTTGTATATAAAAAAACTGGACATTGGCTTCAGGCCATTAACGTAAAGGTGGAAGGTCAGTACACCCAAGTTTTCCACTGACTTGTGAGAGGGGAAATGTTCACATATGGCGAAAAACAAACCATTTTTTAGACCCCATTTTCCTATCCTCTTTAAGGATATATAGCAGCTATAGTTTAAATTAAAAGTGAGAATAAAAAAATATCATGGTGGTCCACAAACTTACATAGTTTCGCACAATGTCCGGATGGTCCTTTTCCAATCCATCATCAAGAATGGTGACAACAATCCCCTTGCCTGTAATGCCCTCGTTCCACGCCTCCAACACGTTCATGTCCAGTCCTCCGCCTCGATTCTGCACCATAAAAACAATGAAAAAATTTATACAAATTATATCTCCTCGGGTATAAGCTTAACTATGTAGATCCTCTGTGGTTATATATTAACTACTTTATACACTTTAGGAATACTAAAAAAGCATCAATAATTTTTCCCTCGGAAAATACAAACTGTCAAAGTGTCCAGTCATTTTCATAACATACTACATACCATTTCAACTCTCTCCTCATCCTCCAGAATTTCCTGGGACAGTTAGAAATATCCAGAACAAACTGGATAATTTTTTTCTTCTTCCACATATACATATATTATATTCTTCCCAATCCCAACAAAAGAGAGGGACAAGCCAGGAAAGGATTCTCTAAGACGTAAGTATGACAAAGTAGTCTTTTATACTGTGTTTGAAACACATAAGGATATTCCCAACATGTAAAAAAATATATACCTCAAAAAACCTCCTAAAAAGAGAGAGCCAGAGGAGGAGTATATATTATGACAATAATGTGGACACAATTCATTTTTCTCTACGGCTTCCCTTTTTTCACTCTTTTTCTCCAGTTTCCCCTCTCTCATTTCTCTTACGTATATATAATTTCCCTCCAACGAACAAATATTGGCCACGAGAATGCCACGACGTGGGGAGCGTGCCAAGGCACAATTTTGTCCAGAAAAATAGTATCAGTTTACTTTTGTGTGTATTTATCCTCTCACAGCTTGTTTTATTGCAGTCCTCCCCATAAAAACTATTAAGTAATGGTTATGATGATCATGATACATTTTCATTTTCTCAGTGGAAACCAACCAAACGCTGGTATTAACCTACCTACCCAATTTCCTTCGTGGTAAAGGGCTAGCCCAGAAAAATAAATAAATATGCAAATAAATCCCTGATTTAAACAGCACAAATGGCCCATTGAGTTATGGGAAAGCATTTATGTGTGTTTTTCGGAGAAAAGCCAAAAAATACTTTAATATTTTTTTCACTCCAGAATAATAATTTCCCAATATTTTTTGGAAATAATACAAGTTTTGAGGTCTACTATTAAGGATTTTTAGGTACATATATTACTTTATAAGGGACACAATATGCAAGATTGATCATTTGAGACGGAACGATCATTTTCATAAAAAATATCATCGGCTCCTCGGGAAAAATCCGAAATTCTAGGGAAAAAAATTCTGGATACTGGATCCCCAGTCCTCATTCATTTTCTCCAGAACTTACAAAGCCTGGAAGTGGAGCTTCACTGAGGATATTAAGGGTATTCTAGGCATCGCTACTGTGAAACAGTTTTTTCTCCTCTACGCTTCACCAACCAGCCCTCTTATACTAGTTTTTTAGGCTGAAACACCAGAAAAAATACGAGGCAGGGAAAACTTCAAAGGGATTCTTTCTCCAGCAAAGCAGACATAACAGCTTATATCCCTGCTGTACACACAAGTATATCGTAACTGTAACGTATCATGAATTATGATGAAGTGCTGTGAACGACGAACCACAGAAAAAAAGTGCCCGTGTGCAACTTCTACTCTTAAGTTTTTTTTCTCTCCACAGATATCCCTATAGATTTTTTTTCTTTGAGAGAAAGTGTTTGAGTTTTTGGCTCATATTGATGATGAGGTTGTGTCTGTGTGGTGCAGGAAGCACAACCTTCACTCCGCTATTGTATGATATTGCGTGTACACTGCCTCTCTAGTATGGTTCACTGAGTTCAATAATAGACTTGCATCAATGCAGCTAAAAGGGAACTACACAGTTTTTTTATCTTTTGTAGGCAGTCCTCCCTCTGGAAAGGAGCATAGGTCCCTTTCATTTCCGCCATTTGGGGATACTGCAGTTGCGGGGATGCTCTTTTAATTTCAAAGTGAAAGACACGAGGGCCTTTAGAAAAACAAACAAAGAGCAGGCGAATCCTCGCATTTTGATTCCCTCTCATCCATTTTGTATCAAAAAAAGAGAGGGGAAAGATCAGAAACGACATCGTTATTGTCACCACGGTCGAAAAACTTTCACCTGAACTCAATATCCACCATTGAAAGCTTTTCACTCTTTTATTCAGCAACACGAGAGAGAGAGAAAACACTCAGTTGTATCTTAATGCAAGCACATTAGTTTAATTGGAAAAGGAGGAAGAAGAAAAACAGGGAGAAAACTGCTCTTCTTTTCTTTCATCATTTACGAGGAAACATCAATTGCAAAACAATGAGAAAAGTAGTTTTCTTTGGTAAAAACTTTTTTCTAGTGCACTTTCCTTGATGCACTTGCAGCTAAGATCCAAAGTCAAAGATTGTAAATCAAGTGGGGGACGTTGAAACATTCTCATTTCGAGGATCACACCGTGGTCTCCACTTTTTCGAGTAAATGACCCGAAAACAGAGTGGTGGTAGTGGTAGGCCAACAATTCTATCTAAAATGATTCGGAAACACCAAAAAAGACATTTTCTTGATCCCTCCAAGAATGGTCACCGCACAAGGAGTGAAGGCAGTTGTTAGACAACTTCTTAAGGGTTTTCTCTTTCTCGCCTTTGAAGATCTTGCAAGATGAAGATCACTCAAAAGATGGAAAGCAGACGCTACTTTTTTCCCTCCCTTAATTCATTCCCTCTAATGGAGTGAGGGGCTTTAATGCTTGCGTTAAGAATAAAAATGGGAAGGAAATGTCTTCATGGAAAAAAACGTAACTTCACAGAAAAATTTTAAGTGCTTCACTTCCCCCTCTTCCTGGTTTCCGAAGAAAGAGCGAGAGTCAGAATAAAAAGAAAAAAGTAATCTGTCATTCTTATCAGAGCTGACATACAAAAGGTCGAGGAAAGTCGACGTGCAACAAGCGATGACACAGATTATTGCGGTTGTCACTTGAGTCAAGGATTTTTTTTAGAAAAAAAAGTCATCTCAAGTGAACTGGATATTGAAGAGGACAGGAAACGTAGAGAGGGAAAAGGAAGCACTTAAAAATCACTTAAAACATTATTTTGAGTGGAAAAAATCGCCCACAAGAGGAAAAGCATGAAACGAGTCCATTAACAGTGGTCAAAGATGACAATAAAAGGAAATGGTCATGGAATAGTTGAGTCCTTGGAAAAATCAACACGTTTTAAATCAGGACAATACCTAATTTAAAGAGAATACAAAAAAAATCAGGAGAATATTGGAAAAGGTGTCACCCACATTAACTCCTATTTCAACTGAAAAAGGTTTACGTGGGTGGTCTTGTTGGCTACAATCACTTCGGAGAGTGTATTTTCGATTTTCGGTTATTTTCCCACATCAAGTGAATCTAAAAAAATGCTTTTGTCCATTTCCATGCATATTTGCACAGTCTTGAGAAGAAAAAAATTGCAATTGAAAGTATGTGAACCAGAAAATGGCTGAAATTCTTTAGAATGTTAAAAAAGACCGTATGTATGGTATCGTGTCAATGTCCTGCTTGGAAGATTGTGTAAACGAAAAAAAAAGTTTTCTTTTCTTTTCACCGAACACATATCAACGCCTGCATAATGCATTACTGTAAATTACACAATTCCAAGTGGAAACTTTCCCTTTTCATCTTTTCCCCTCTTTTTTCTTGTCCAACAGCAAAAATAAAAAAAAAAACTTTTTTCTCAGTCCCATCAATTCTTTCTCCTTCCACTGGAAAATTATACTTTTCCTTTTCCCTACCCTATTTTATTCCCTTGCATACCTCTTTTCCTCTTTGGAACGTGTAAAACCAGCAAAAAGTGGAAAAGGAAGAAAAAGAGGTAATTTAGGAGGAAGGTAATCCTGGTAATTTTTACGGATGCTGAATCACACTCTTTTCCCTACTTTTCTCTCTTTAGCAAAGAGAAAGAGAAAGAAAACAAAACGGAAAGTTACAAAGAAAATGTGATGATTGGTCACCAAAACACTACACATTTTCAACACGTATTTTCTCCCTGTGTCTAGCATTCCCAATCAATTTGGGATTTGTTCTTTGCTAAGTCCCTGATTGAGAACAAATGTCACGGATGCAATTAAAACCAGGAAATGTAGGTGTCTCCTTTCCAAAGACACTAGTTCCTCCTCAATAATTCTAATAATACTAATGGGTCTATGAGATTTGGCAATTTTTCATTAACAAAATGATACCTTCAATGTGCCACCATTAAAACTAGCCATTTCCCCAAAAAAACTTTTCCGATAAGCTTTTAAATCCCACTGTAATTATTTCTACGATAAGACATTACACCTTTCTCATCATCGACAAAACTGTGTAACTTGAGACAAAAAAAAACTTTTCTTTTCACAAAACTTGTTCAAGAAGCAAGTACCTTTTCCCCTATGAGGTTGACTATTGACTATACTATATCCTTGTAAAAATCATGAATAAACATGAAGCCCAATTCCAGCCTGAGTTACTGTTCCCGAGAAGAAGGGAAAGTCATGTGTATAAAATGCAAAGTTCTGTGCACAAGAGGTGAAGAGGGAAAAGCCCATTTGTAATTTACATTTAGTGGCTGGCTAAAAATCCCTGTTGTGAATATATATCGGTGGAATATAAAACCCAAACATTTTCTCCCATTGTTTCAATGCAATGACTCCATTCCATGAGCATAAGTAAGCTTTCTGCATTCACTAGGAAATGCACTCGTTTTTCTCCTCCCACTTATTTCAGTCATTTGCTCATTCTCCACAATTAGTATTCAGGGAAGAAGTCCCTCACTAAAAACAAATAGACCAATTGGATACAAAAACTGGAAAGAGAAGGAGACACATGTATAGGCATGCACAAAGCTAATTTCCATTTTCCTCTCAAACCCGCATACACAAAAATAAAACATCTAGTTTTCCTGTGAATGGCTGTCGGGACAAAATTAAAACGTAAGATTTCGTTTTGATTTTACATCCACCTACACAGCACTCCAATATTGATTCCAATTTTCTCTCCCACCTGAAAAGAGAAAGCTTGTGGTGAGCTGGAGAGAATTTAAAGATCTTCAACGACTCCCAACAATCTTCCACTTTTCTTTCCAGCTTTAATTGCACGAAACTCGCTTCTGCACAAAAGGCAAAACACTTTCTCAGGAGAAAAAAAATACTGGAAGAGAGGCAAAGCACAAATCTCGTATTAAAGTCAACAAGTCAAGGTAAAGCTGATCGCTGTTGTGGCGTGGCTTTTCTTTCTAAAAAAAACTTTACTCTTATACTGCCCTCATAAGTATCAGGTTTTTTGGGGGTCCCTCTGCCAAGAAAGAAAACCACAAGACAAGTAAGTAAAATTAAGTGCACCCAAGAAAAAATTCCAAGAGAGATGCTCCGCTTGCTGAGGTCACAAATTTTTTTCCCGTTTTCCTTAGCCGACAAAGCCAGAATACAGATAGCTACGGCTTCAGCCCTTTGTTTAGTTTAGCTGTTTCTTGTTCAGGTAAAGCAATTTATGTAACAAATGGAGGAAACAAAGTATCTCTGTGTTGGTACTAATACATTACGTTATCTTGCTCAAACTGGCATATTACAAGTTTCACTTCACTACATTACATTATCCTTGTGTGTGGCTAGAGGATTTTTATTTCATGTAGACGGAAAACTACGCATCCTATTCATCCAAGGAAATAAGATACGTTTTTTTATGTTTTCTTCTTCTTCTTCTTCTTTAAAAGAAAAAATATATTCTAGTCTTGTGTATAGCAGCGGTGTAGAAAGAAAAAAGGGAAAAATAGGAGTTTTCCTCAGATGACAAAGAAAATGGGAGCTATACACTTTGCACAAAATAAAGGTGGCTTAATGGTCTAGGCAATAAAACAACCATTCAATTCAATGAACTAGTGTAGTATCCACATGGTCATAATATCCTTTCACTAATACCAAGGTACATGGACCATTCCTTGAAGAAAAAACTCTAACGATGGAGTACCCACATGTGAAAAGATTCTTGAAGCCTATTGTAAAGCCGTGTGTCATGTTTTCTAAAACTTTATCACTCTGTGGAATTCCCCTTTTCAATAATATTTTATTTTTCAGCCTTTCTCCAGCTCTCCTTTGAAATATAAATGGATAAGGGAAAGGAGAGAAAGAAATGTAAAAATGTCAAAGGGTATAGAAATCTAAGAAGAAGGCTCACAATTATATTCTCTTTCATTTTCATTCAGGTTTTTCTATCCCAAAAATAACAAATGTGCAAAAATTGAAAAAAACCGGATGAACGTTTCTCTTTCGTAAAGTAAGTCATAGTGCATGCATTATCATGACGATCATGCACATTTTGACGATGATAAAGTCAGGTTTCGCAGAAAAATTGTAATGTAAGCTTGGCTCATTTCATTCCCCGTTCTTGTTATATCAAGCCATTGTTAAGAAAACGACGAGGCAATAATCATATTTGTCTGGAGAAACTAGGGAAAAAAGCTAAAGGAGGATGGAAGATCTGAAAATGTTGTTACATTGGTATCTCTCAGCTCTACCTAAGCCAGGAGAAATTTTCCAAGGAATAATCGGAGAATCGGAGAGAAAGCGAAGAAAAGATAAAAACACACGGATGGCCGAGAAAGTGCAAGTATACCAGATGAAATGGAGAAGGCGGACAAAAAACAAAAGGAGAAAGTAGTTAAGTTTTTGTTGAACAAGTTTTTTCTTCTTCGAGGTTCATCCTGATACCATGCTTGGTGAGTGGGGCGAGTGCACACATAGTAAAAAAATAGTGTAAGCGGTTGGTGGTGAGAGATGTAGTAGGAGAAAGGAGAGAGATAAGTTGGTCTTAAAGTAGAAAAAAGAAAGCAGTGAGCCAAGATAACTTAAAATCGATCTTTAGACTCTTTCACGAAATGTGTGTGGTCTTATATTTGCTCCCTTTTTACATTTGTGATAAACCCATTGTTCCACTTTGGAGGTGGGAGGATGCCTAAATATTAGAAAACAAGGATAAATTCGTCCCCCAAGATTTACACATGGAGAGACTAGAAAATTGCTACATTTATTGTGATTCTGGATCAAAAATGAAAGGATTCAAAATTGTAACAAAATCAGATTTTTTTACTTTCCAAAGTGCGTTACGAAATTACAAAAGGGTCGTAATATTTGTTTAGCAAAGTTCTCAATCAACTGGCGTCAATTGGAATTTCCCAATATTGCGAAATCTGCAATGCTGACATGACCCAATTCCCAGAGAACGTTACGCAGACTGAAAGCCAATTATTTGAAATATTTCATCTACTCGGGGTTTGTTTTTATATGATCATTTTTTGAGTTATGACACCCTCTCCACAAATCCACTATTTTTTCAGTCTTTCCATATGATCTACAACACACTATGGATTTCCTATTGTTATTTATTAGACAGCTTTCTGGAACTCAACCAAATAAAAACATGTTACAATACAATCCTCTTACGAAAAAAAATAATGACAACACAACATGGGCGAAAGGATAAAAATGATGAGAATATGAAAGAGAAAATTTCATAAAGGAAGGGAAGAAACTTTTTATTTTTTTCTTCTTATTCAACCATATGCACCAGCTAAACTGGAATACTCTCATTGTAATATTTATCCCATTGTATAATTCAACCCAAGATTTTTCCCTTTTCTCCCGCCTCCATAACAATATTTATGTAATCTTTGCAATATGCAGTGCCACTCTCATGAATATCTTTATTCCCACTTGTTTTTGTTTATTCGACCTCGTTACTCATAGAAAAAAAGTGTTGCTGGAGGTTCCTTTCTTTAGTGAAAAGGAAGAGGTAAAGAGCGTGAAAAAGTGAAAGTCTTTTTGACTTACTATCACACACCGACGCCACCACCACCTTTTCTACATTACTTTTTTGTGGGCTTTTGGGAGAAATAGCGAATATACATTTTTTGCTGAAAAGGACAAAAAAATATCCGTAGGAGGAAACCATACCAGAAAAAATGATCTAGAGGAAGAAAGCAATCCACATATTCAATTCATATGGCACACGACAAGAAAATGCATAAAGAAAGGAAAACCATAAAGACACACACAGTGTGTATCTGCCATTCATACTTTTACACTAGTAGTATATTTTATTACATGTCTGTATCAAATACCTACACGTTCCTCCACTAAATAAGGGATACAGTTGTTGTTTTCAGAATAAATACTTTTTTATAGCTCTTTCATCTTTTCCCTATCCTTTTCTCCCCTGCTAAACACTGCATCACATTATTTTTGCGTCACACAAACAACAACAGAGGAACGAGAGGAGAATTATACGGTAAAAAAATATCCTTCAGACTCAACATATAAAATTGGGATATACGTGAGGTTATATTCTTTTTTATGATCTGGAGTCTTCCCACTTCTCTCAAAGTCTTAAACTTAACTGTATGCTTTTGTCCCACTTTCTCGAGAAAAGGGAAAGTTATGACTGGAGTAAATGGCCCCCGTTGCTTCCTTTGGCAGAAAGAGAAAGTTTTTTCTCTCCTTTGCTCAAACTGTAATCATCATCGCATCTTCTTATCGTCATCATCATCATCTTCGCATCGTCATCTCACAACAATATCCGTTTTCTCTTCTCTGATACCGATAACGATATAGAGGATACTTTCCTATCTTAAGGTTTTTCCCTGTGATTTCACAACCTTTTTTTCACAGCAGTGCATGGAAAAAAGGGACACTATAGACGTATATATTATCACTGGCTACAAATCTGTCCTGGACAAAAAAGGAAATAATGCGTGGCTGGAAAGGTAAAGCTTTCGAGAAGCGGAGCCATCCTGATATTACATTTTCTTCAGAGATAATATATAAATCGGGTTTTTATTGCGCCTCCACAAATCCACACGCGTGAGGGAGGGCAATAAGAAAAAAAGTGACTGTGGAGGAGCCTCAATTCCAGAGATAGATATGTCCTTTTATGAAAGATATAATATTATTATGTGGATATTGTGGAATGTATGGATGGATGAGCTATTAATCGATCATTTCAGAGTCAATGACTCGTATCAACATCGTATCACTTGGGGAGCCAATTTTTTATATTCTTTTGCAAAAAAATCCGTTTCAGTTTGTCCAGAAAATGGGAGCAGTAATAGGAAAGATTTTTGTACAAAGATTCTTTTCTGAGAAGTGGAAAAAACTATTTTCATTTCATTCCTGAACAAATGACCATTTTCTTTAGTATAGACCTCCAGCGGAATTGCAATCATGATAAAAGTGAGTTTGTCCTTTTTCTGCTCTTCAATCTTTTCAATTTTCAAGATTCAATATTTCCTTTCATTTCTGTGACACGGTGTGCTCGTGGAATGTTGGAGATGGAGATGGAACAAGGGAATTCGTGAAAATGGGAATGAATTGTGAACAAGAAGAATATCTTGTTATTTATCGTCTTAATTTAGCCAGACATACTCCAACTTATGAAGGACCACACACGATGAAGATCATTTACAGCCAATAAAGTTTTCGAGGATTGCTCTCTCCGATCAACTAAAGTATCCTACCCTGGTACAATTATTCTATCAAGTAAAGTATTATCCACACAATAAAGTTTTCGAGGATTGCTCTCTCCGATCAACTAAAGTATCCTACCCTGGTACAATTATTATATCAAGTATAGTATTATCCATGGGACACGGAACCATCGAATCTATCCTGATCATACATCAGTCGGATTTAACGAAAACACACAGTTGACTTCAAAGTTTGCAAAAAAACTAATCATGGTTAAACACTCCTCTTTCTCAAATCCCAATCTAAACACTATCAATTTCCGCTACAAAATTCATGCAAACCTTCCCCCGTTTAATTTAAATACAACTCACCAAACCAATTTCCCCGTATCATCTTGTACCCCGCACCATTTTTTATAAGAATATCCCACCCAGCTATCATATTTCACTTTTACACACTCACAACTTGATTCAATAAAAATAACATGTGAAACTTGTTCCCTTCTAAAGAACCAATAAGAATGCTTTATGACTTTTCCAACTTGATCATCATCATCTAACTTTCATGTCTATGAGGATATCATGCAACAAAAATTTTCCCCAATTTTCTTCCTCTCCACCCACTCTACTTTTTCCCATCTGTTACCCAGCTAATATTACACGTTCTTCTGTGTTTCACTTTTTTTCTTCAATTTTCCCTTCCACAAAACAACTAGATGATTACTACAAGGAGAACTTCCTTCCACACTTTCTCGTGTTATGTATCATATGGACCAGGAACAATTTTTTTTCTATAACAAATCACTTGCAAACATGCAAAAAGAAGTAATCAAGAGGATATTGCAGAGAAACGTAGAAAATGAGCAGAATGTTGAGCTCGTTTTTCTTTCCTATATCATCATATTCTAATTTGAGCTGGGGACGAGGAGCTTGCAAATAAATAATAGTTTTTGCAATTTACCCATACACTTTTTTCTTCTTCCTTTGTTGGTGTGAACATTACTAAAGGGAGGTAACACATGGGAGGGAAAAATGAGGAAACGATCTCCTCCTTTTTGATTCCCAAAAGTCGCTTTACATTTCCTTTTCTCAGAATGAATAAGCGACCATCCATTTCCTAAAAAGATTCTTTTTCCTTTTCTCCCAGAGTTTAGAAATGAACGCATTTTTCTAGAGAAAAAAAATCCTCTAGAAAGAGAAAAGGGTTTGGAGTGAGGAAGCGTAACATGATGGCAGGTCCATTGGGAAGTCCTATCCAATCAATAACCATTGCATCATGGCATGCATGAAAATTAGGTCGAGCTCTGTCCTCTAGTGAACCTCACACCATGTATCTTTCCTCTTTTTTCTCCTCCAGTGACAAAGATAAGTGGTACGTGTGGACATCGACAAGCATTAGAAATGGAAAGCTGAAAATGATACGCAGCCCTGCGTGGCATGCATTACAACAAAATGTCATATAAGGAACAAGGGCTCGTTTTCATACTGGTTTTTATCGATCCTCAAGTGAAACTAGCAATATAATTCTCTTTTCTCGAATCATCGTCACCAAAAATAAAAAAGTCAAGGACCCTTATACCCTCCGCCCTCTTTGTTTTATACTTGCGTAACGGAAAAGGGCACTGGCCTGAGTTATGCAGAGGACTTTGGATAGATAAAAAAATTGAAATTGTGAAAGAAGAAAAAAATATCTTGCAAAACTTACCAGATACCACATAGCCGGCCAACGGGGATCATTGAGGACAATACTTTTCGATCTTCTTGCCGCCCTAATCCTCCCTGATTTTCCACCTGGTGAAGATCCCGATCCTGGAGAAGCTGCAAGGGCTTCAGGTATCGGAAGAAAGTCTCGTTTTGAACGTCTTTTGGCAGTCTGCTGTTTTAGCCATTTCACCTACAATATAAAAAAAATACAGGATGAAGCTTTTCGAATATAAATAAGAAACAAGGAGTGAATACCAAACAAAATATAAATGAAAGGGAAGTAATCTCTCCCATTTTGTGAAAGAATAGCGTCTTTTGTTTTTGAGAAGAAAACAAGCATACAATAGTCTACAGAATGAATCCCCTTTCCTAGCTTCTGTCCACTAGCCACATATAACAAAACAAGATTCTTTTCTTCACCACATCAAAAAGTGAGGAGAATGGGGAAAGTTATAATTAAAAGCTGTTCTCCTTGAAACAAATTTGCAATCTGCTTCTCCTCTCATCTACCCCTACAAATTACAAAATTGCACAATATCCAACACAAACGATCACACTGTGATGCATTCCATGGGAAAAAGACGTAGTCAATATATTACTCCTTGTGCTATCTCTGAAATACATGGGGCTACTATTTCTGTTGTGGCTTTTTACCAGCCTAGCCTACCTCTCTCTCTCTCTCTCTCTGGGAAATAACCACTGGAAATTCCACTTTCTCTCCTCGTCTCCCCATAAGAGCCCACACAAACACATATGGTCTAAGGATAAATATGGTGAAATCAGGAAAACTGCCTACTTGCTACCACTACCACTAGTCGCCCAGCATGAAGGAAAACACTTATCTTGAGTAATTTTAATTATCCGAATGGAATGTTCAAGATAGCCTTTGCAAAACTGTTGCTACCTTCAAACCAAAAGGCCTTGGAATCTTATCCTATTTTTTCATTACAGGTCTTTCCACCACCTAACCATAATGTGAATAAAAATACAAAAAAAAATCTTTCTCCTCACAACATCCTCATAACTAACGAGCAAGGTGGAAAAAAAGTTGAACATCCACTTTTTTACTTCCTCTCAAATTTCTCTTATTTTTTTCCTCCAAAATCATAGAGTCTGCGACATATCATACTTATCTCATACGGCTGGAGCTTACGCTCATCATCATGAAGATCAGAGAGAGTTTTTTTTAGGTAAGTTTGCTTCTTTATTTCTTTTTATATTGAACACACACACACAGCCATCCACGCACACACGCTTCTCATCATGATACCTTTAATCCAACTTTATGAGTTTTTTTTCTCCTCCTACTGAAACTGAGCCTCATTATATGGCTCACTGCTCTGGTTTGGTTTTCGTTAGCGGAAAAAAAGGATTACATGGTTCAACCCTTGATGATGATCATGATGAGCATGGAGAGAGAAACAGGGTAAAAGTTAGCCTCAGGTCAAATACCATGATGAGCTGTATAGTGTGATATCTACGTGGAGGATTAAAACTAGGGAAAAAACTTTGTGAAGCGGAAGAAACACAAGCTTATGCTTTAACGGCAATGATAAACACACACTCTTCATGTGCTCTTTTTTTCCAAGCGGTGATAATGATTGAGTGCAACGTGTCTTTATATAAAAAAAGTAACCAATTATTTCCAGTGTTGTATCTCTATAGAGAAAAGTTTATTTTGTAACGGACCCCATATATCATGTCTCTAGTAAACAAATCCATCCTATTATGTTTCTAATCCTGTGTGCTTTTGTGAGAAAACTTTTTTCTCTATTCTAAGGGGATTTATAAAATATTAATTAGATTTTCTACGTGTGTGTGAGGGATCAAGGGAGGATTTTGAAAGTGTGTTGGGTTTGTGTACAGAGAGAATATTATATTTTTACCTCTGGTTCCGAAGCCAGCTTGTTGTGATACTCCGAATGAGGTTGTATACTCCTCTTGGCAACTCTTGCGTGCATCAAGTGGTAATAATCTTGGAGGATCTGGAATAGAGAAAAAAATAAGAAATGAAAATATTTTGTATATATCCCTTCGCTCACTTTAGAATTCATTAGAGCAGGATAATAAATTGCACAAGAATGAAAATTCAAAAGCACAAGCACCACTTCAAGCATATATAATTAATTAGAGAAACTTTTTTGAAATTACTCCAAATCCCACTCCAAACTACGCCTACATTTCTAGCCTTCTTAGAAAAAAGCAGAGGAAAGTTCAAAAGAAAAAGCAAACTAGTTTTTAAAAAAAGAGAGATCATCTCATCATGATCATTCTATCGTGAAACATGTCATGTTCCGTTTTTTTATTCTCTGCAATAATATGTGTTTATTGTGTAAGATTTCAGTTCAAATGATGATATCCCGGAAAGCAAACAAGAGTAATAAAAATTCCTCATGTTATTTTTTTCCGTTACAGTCTACACGTTTGTCATTACTACTACCCGGATAAAAAAATCCTTGTTTCTCTCTGAGCTGAGCTCTGCAACCAGCTGCATTTTCAAAGATGAATAATGTAACAGGCTTTATTTATCTTGAAGAGCGGATATTATCCCATGTTCATTCATTCTTCATCATCATCCTATCAATTTCACACTATTCTTTTTTTCTTCCACTAACAACCCTTTTTTGTAGGAGAACCTTCCATCAACAGAATATTCCCCAGATGGTGAACACACAAAACAAAACTGGCAATTTTAACCTGGGTTTTTGAAATCCCACATTCTCTTCACTTCCTTGCCTGGCATTAAAGAAATCATCAGGATTCATCAAAATCTTATATATTTTTTACTCTCAAGAAACATTCCAAAAGGCGTGTGTGGAGCAGCTGTTGAATGAAACATGTATTTCCTCCTTCCTTCAGAGATTCATATCAGCCTCTCTCGTGAAGACTGAAGATTTTCTTTTTCAAGATTTCTGGAATTCAAGTAACCCCACTGCTGGAACACCTTTTCCTCTCTGAGAATAAGGAGGAGAGCAGATGGAACGGATTACATAATGTCAGTCAGCAAGCTACAATCTTTTCCCGTTCCGCTTGTACAATTTTAAGGTGGCAAGAGAGAAACCGAAGAAAAGAGAGCAGACACACGTATGCCTTTTTGTCAAAAGCACAGTTGGCTTTCCCCTTATCATCCTCCCATCACCTTAATCATCTGTGCTCAGGAAAGAAATGAGGAGGAAAAGGGAAGACGGGAAGAAATGAAGACTTTTCCAACAAGCTCAAGTGTGCCTGGATATAAACTTGACTTTTTTTCTGCATTTTTCCTCCTTTCAAACATCCAGATTTTCCTTGAAGGGCCACATGTGCGAAGACGGTGATCATGATGTTGATGAAGCTTCTTTTCCTCAATCTCTATGTAGATGTGGGAGAGCATTAACCAAAAAAGTGAAGTGTACTAATGAGCTGTTGTGTGTAAGAAAGAGGAAGAGTTGAACATGGCAATCTTTTATTATTAGCTATCGTGCCAAGAATTAATCATGGAATTGGATGGTTTCCTATCTTAAATCGGGAACTGAGGTGGATTCCACTTAAGCATATGGAAAAAAATAGTACATTTTACGCTAACCGAATATAAATATACTTATATTCAAGAATGCTTTTTGGATGAGCGGAAGCCTAATCAAATTCAAGTCAGTCACTTCTCAGTGAAAATCCCATTGCTCATAATCACCCAGTCTTGGTGTCAATCTCGGGGAAAATGATGCATTTCCTTTGCTCACAAAGGATGACACCTAAAACAAGATAGTATGTGAGCTTTGCTCTCTCACAGGTCATAGACCTCGAGTATCTCCTCCTTGTCTGCCATCATCCGAAAAACCAAGCTTGTGTGTCAACACATTTTGACTGAGAGACATGCACAGAAAAAAGAGATATTCAACTTAGCACAATCCCCCTTTCCCCTCTACCATCATCATTATCAATGAGCCATTGAACAGGGCCACCATTTTCTCGCCACTTTCACCTTCAACGACCATTCACACCATTTGTCATCCCTAATTTAACATTCGTAAAGGACTTCACCATCCTATTTCCAAAAGGATGAGAGAGATCACTAGCAAAGATTTTTTATGGAGGAAACCATCCTCTACTACCCACATTGTAGAGAGTTAATATTAGAACACATTTTCTCTTCTCTACATATTCCAACCTACAATCATTCTCAGGGTGTTGGTGTACATCCAATGAGGCAAGGGTACTTTCTTCTCATCACTACAAAAGGAATGATGATTGCCCACATGAGGTCGAGTGGATTAGATAGAGAAATGTAAACAAACAAAAAAAACTGTCTCTATGATGAACAGAGAAAGGATACAAATCTCTATACATTTGTTCCGATCAAGTCAAAAAGAAAATCCCCTATTTATAGTGACCATCACGAGGAAAAAATCCTATGATAACTTGTGGAGTTAAATAAGTGTAATAAAAAGCAATAGAGTGTAACAGCACTTGCGAAGATTAGTATAGCACCATAGAGTTACTTAAATCGTGCGATGATGACTCAACGCTTCTTTTCTCTAGTCTTTTATTATTTTTTCATAAATATCCTTCTTTTTTTAGGCATCATTGGACTCTGGCCTAATTTTTTTCTAGGACTACTTTTCCTTGTCGTCTCTATCATTTTTCAACTTTCACCAGCCTTCCTTTTCCTTTTCTCTGGAGAAAGAGGAAGCTTTTCCCTGATTCCTTTTTGAGAGGTTTTCTCCATTGTGTTTCCCTAACGCATTCTTTATCCCTTCATGTTCCCCATATCGATCCCGGTTTTTTGGACAGGATTCGAGAAAAAAGAATAGAGTTGGAGGAAAACTTTCTTTTTTATTCTTCTGATTTCTATCATCATCACAGTCATTATCAGCAGTAAAAAGAGAGAACTAGCTTACTTATAGAAATATAGTCAACCCTGGTGGTGGTGAAGAGGATGTCCGAAAATCTCCGTTTTCCTTAAGATATCCCTATTCCAAGTAATTCATTGCAGTTCTTCATCCTCCTATCTGACTTTTCTTTTTGAAGATTAAGCCCTTTTGTTTCTCTGCCATTTCCACTTGTACATAGATAATTATGCAAGTTGCCTGCTTAAGATGATGATCGCCATCATCATCCCATATCCTATCATCATCTCATCCTCATAATAGTAAAATACTCTAGCCCATTTTCTACCCATCCATCTATCCCCTCCTTCTCTGAAAATAAACTTTTTTGAAGCTACAAACTATTCCTATTATTATTATAGTAAGAAGGGGGGGCAGAGAAAAGAGTGAAGAAAAAGTACAATAATATTATTGTTCTCGAGACAGCCTATTTCCGAGACGAAGGTCTATCCATTTTTTCCTTCACTTTCTCCTTCCACACATAAAACTCGTTAGCATTTAGTGCTCAAGTGGATGTATACGTTTTTGTGTTTCGCCCATCCACTCATGGATTACAGTATAGGGCAAAAGTACAAAAGTTGAGGGGCTGTTAGCTGCGCTCCACTGTCATTAGAAATGATTATGGGAGTAGCACGCGCCTTGGAGAAAGAGGACAGAGAAGAAAAGGCTCGCACTTTTTGCATTTTGTATGCGTCGCTCCCTCCATCAACGATAGTGGAATGCATTGCATGATCGTTACGCGTGAAAAACCCTTAATTATAGTAACGTGGGCTCGTTTTTCTTGAAGGAAAAAGGGAAATAAGATGTTTTCTTAGAAATCCTCAACAGTCTCAAAGAGCTGAGGCTATTTCCTCTTTTTGGATTATCACAAAAGTGAATGCTCTCTTGTGCTAACAGTGCTATTAGTAGAGAGAAAGCGTGTGTGTGTGTGTATCTGAGCTCAAAGCCCATTTAACATTTTCCACTTTTATCTCATCTTGTCAGAAACAAGAGAACGTGAAATATGTTATGGCCAGTTGTAAAAAGGTTTTTAAAGCTTAATGGCAACTCTTCTCGGGTGAAAGGAGGAGAAAGAGAGTCAATGAGATTTTCTCTGTTCTTCTCATCCCATTACAATGTGTTTTTTTTGGCCATATCACAGCCAGTTGGGAACTTTCTTGAGGGGAAATTTAAAGAATATTGCTTATTGCTAGCTATTTTCTAGATAGGTTTAAAATCAACTGAGAATCATGTCCCCTCATCATCATCAAGAGGTCATTTGCTTGTTGCTCGAGTTTTACAAATTGGCCTAGAAATCCAGTAAAGATATAACAATACTAGGGGAAGGGACGTCAAGTGTGGTTTTACTTTATTGATTTGATGTCCCGCAAACTTTTGAAAGGATTGAAAAGAGGAGAATAATAATTAACTAGGAAAAATGAGAAATTCCTCTTGTGAAAATAATGAGCAATCAAAGCAAGAGCTACAAGGGAGCTTTCATAAAATGCTTTGTTTCATTTTCCAATATTGTTGATCCATTCAGAGCCATTGTGTCTCACCATAGCTATGCATAGTTGTGGCAGTTGTGGAAGAAGAGTCACAATAGGGAAAACAGAATTCCATTCTTGCTCCCTTTTTTGCCAACATAATGAAGCCATTCCAGTGCTCCCCTTAATACAAACCTTATTACTGTGTGGAACACCGAAAAACATGCAATTTCCACTGGCTTCTCGCTTTTTCCAGAAGGGGCTCAAAATCCTAGCTAAATTCCGGGTTAAATGGATAGACTGAAAAAAGGAAAAGATTGGAAAGCAAGGGAATGACAAAAGAGGAAATACGTGAGTAGAGAAAGCTTCCTCTATTTATCTTTCTAGTGGATCTATAACAGCATGCCATTTACACTTGGACACATTTCCCTAAAACACCGTATCCTTTTCACAAGAGGATAGCTTTCTCCAGTGTGATGTTGACGATGGTGATCATCATCATCTAGTTATTCGGTTTCGGTAATGTTGTCCTGGTATGTGTGGTAGTTGTATG
This sequence comes from Sinodicranocentrus sp. ZH6, assembly GCA_027743935.1. Classification (NCBI taxonomy): domain Eukaryota; kingdom Metazoa; phylum Arthropoda; class Collembola; order Entomobryomorpha; family Entomobryidae; genus Sinodicranocentrus; species Sinodicranocentrus sp. ZH6. Next base: position 29,000 of record JAHZNA010002134.1, read on the forward strand.
GTGGCTCAGTGCCCAATCGAATTTGAGAAAAAAACAATGACAAAGCTGAAGCCATCGTAAATGAGATAGAAATTCCCAGCAGATTTCTCACACATCCCTAAAACTAGAATTCGTTGCTATCCAGCTTTCCCAACATTATTACAACTTTCACCAACTCCGAACTTGAAACATTGAAGAGGAAAAAAAGGAATCACTCCAAATTCCAGTTTCCATTTAAGCGACACAAAAAACCTGAAAAACTAGTGTGATCTTGTGAAGCTCACGTTTCACACATGTTATTAGCCACGAGTGTTGGGTTCGACACAAAGGAAACTATATAAAAAAGGAAGCCTCTGATCCATGCATATTATTCTCTAATGAGAAAAAGTCCAGACCGGAACAGGATTACAGGATATCTCCCGAGACAACATTGTCATTCCCATCTCATCATGATAATATAGAAATACCAATAGGGAAAACCCGTAATAACATCCTGAGCTCCTAAGCGCCAAACAGGCTGTCATTTTTTTTCTCTCCTTCCTTCCTAATTACATTCTCTAGTCTAATGACCAATTAGCTAGGGCAGCTTGTAAGAAGAAAAAAGAAATCTTTTTTCACCCTTTCCAAACTGAAACAGTATAACATAGCCTGTAAAACTGAGTTGCATGTCTACCTTAATTTGTAGCTGGAGAATGACTGATGTTATCTTTCATCTTTCCATCAGCGTTTTTATGCTTTGCTTTTCTCAGCAAAAGTTCCACTTGTGAGAGACTGGCACACGGAGGAAAATTGGAGAGAACGTTTTCCCTCCGAATTCTAAACGCCTTGTAGTTCCTTCGTATTCGCTTGTATATAATAATCTCCTAATA
>JAHZNA010002135.1:0-19904 GCA_027743935.1 Sinodicranocentrus sp. ZH6
TTTAAGGAGACTGTGTTCAATATATGTCAACATAAATACCTTTTTTAGATCTGGAATGCTTAAAAGGAATAATTTATGCAAATGATGCTTAACTATTCTTAGGTCTTGGTCTTTTGTATACTATACTCCCATCTTAATGCATTAGTAGCCAAAAACCTCATTCTGGGAGAGCCCTTTCCCATCTTAATGCATTAGTAGCCAAAAACCTCATTCTCGGAGAGCACTTTCCCATCTTTTTGGAAGCTAAAACACATTTTTAAGACGCTAGATAATTCACTGCCTTATAATTAGTCAAACTAGCTAAAAATAGATCTTAGCTGTGAAGCAAACTTCTTTTATGAAATTAGCTTGCAAATTTATTTAATTACAAAGAAAAGTGTTTCGTTCAAGTTTTGCAGAGTGAACAATATCGAAGCATCCAAAAAAGATTTGTGCTTGTAACTATTTTAGGCACTTAGGTGTTTTTTGTAAATTTTCACAATTTAATTTTTCGGAAATTCAACTTTCAAATTAACCACAGATTTAAAAGAAATTATTGATGCACTCTTAACAAATTTCAATACAAACCAAATGAAGAATAATATTTGAATAAAGGTACTGTTATAGTTATTCAGTGAATCGCTTTATGGAAGCACGCCTGCCCTTTTCAGAATGATTTCTTTTGTTTCATATAGCATTCCATGTCGGCAACTCTATTATAGGAAACTTCTCGGTTTGCCGAAAGTTCACTATGCCGAATTCGAATATTTTCGGAAAATTAATCTCGAATTTTTGGCAGTCAATTAACGTAATGAAAAATTTGAAAAAATCACATTGCCGAATCAAAAATCGCATACAATTGCTCATAATGCAGTTTACTAATTTTTTGGGGTCATTTGTGGAATCAAAATCTTTGAACACGATTGGCAACATTTTCTGCAATTTCCATGCATGCATTACCAATTTTCTCAAAACCTTGTCAATGTCAAAACGCAAAACTTACCACTGATAGTACTAAGTAACTGCGTATGAATGCATAAGAATGCAGGTTTTGTTTTTGTTTATTAGTATCGTAACGATACTCTTTAATAATGGTGTGTCTGTCTGTCCATCTTCAACACCCAATTTTCATTTTTTAGCCAGTTTCTATTAAAGGCATAATTTTACAAAATAGTCGTCAACATGGATGAAAAATTGCCCGTAGAAAGCTATTGCTACAAACAGAATATAGTTATTTTAAATTATTGGACTGGTTTCAAGTGTTAGAAGTCATCATGACGTGTTTTTAATAAGAAAAGCAATAATAGGATTGATTGAATTAGGTCAATTAATGGAAAACAGGATGATAGTTGAGGAACCTTGGCGTAAATTAATGATTAAAATAAATGATTAATGTAAAATTAAGATGCTTAGTAGATACTTTGTGAGATTCAAATTCGTTGCATGCATCGACGCACCTATTCAACAACCTTCCCTGCCAACAAAGTCTTGCCCGTCATAGCCCTCAGAAGTAGTCCCAACCAGAACCTTGTTAAACTAACCAGAATATTTTCAAGACTTTCTCTCTCTTTTCAAGCAAGGTAAGTCTTTCTAATTAAACTTAGTTCTTATTTTGAATGGCTTTTCAATCAATAATAAAATTAATTCGGCCAAAAGGATGGACTCAATCAATCAATCTCTATAGAATAATCTTTTATTTTATTAAATATCAATTATGAGCAACGTTTTTGCTATAAGCAACTAGATCAACTTGGATGGTTGTAAAAAAAGTTCTGCTCAAGTTTGATAATAATAGCCAAATATTCCAATTAGTTTTCTTTTTAGTCCAGCAATTAAATTTAAAACTATAATAGGATTCATTCTCAAACTATCCGCCAATGATATATATTGTAAAAATACTTGTGGCTTTGGGCTTTTTATCTCCAACTTGTTACCATTTCATCACTTCAGTTTTTCAACCACTCTCAATCAATATTTTAAAATTTTGATGAAAAGAGTCCTTTGAAAAAAATTCTAAACAAGTACATACTTCATTTAATGATCCTTTCCAAACTTTTTTGGATGTAATTTACTCTTGAATAATGTTGAGGGGTTCTCAACAAAAGCTTGAGTAATTTAATAAATTGTGACCATCTCAGCAGCAAAAATGTCAGATACATTTATTCTCAATAACTGGAACTTTTTTAAATGTTCCGTATTATTTTTCATTATCACATCCAAACGTAGATTTCAAAGTATTTTTAACCTTTTACCATGCATTTACTTAATATCCTTGCTCTTTTGGTTATTACAGTTTTACTTCATAAAGCAAAATATGTAGCAGCAACTAAAACAATCAAAGAGGTTGATGTTTATTTTCGTGTGTTTCAAATACTTCAAGAGTGTATTTTTAGCTTTTATTCAACCAGCTATTTCAAATCTCTGTTCGAACTGATCTCTAAAAACTCTTTGATGGAAACGCCAGTATACGATAACTTTACCCAAGTTTGCCGCCTCCATGGAGGTTGCTTATCATACATTTCCCACGATCCTATCCCACCTGACAGAAGAAACGTGTATAAAGCACTTGCGCATTATTATGAAAAGGATTTAAAACTCTTGCCAAGCAATATTTCCTTATATACTAAAGTTTATGCGCGTCGTTTCCAACGACACTGTGTGGTTCAAATACCTAAAATATCCACGACTTCTGATCTGCTTTCAACAGAGCTAGTTTCGGCTTCAATGCTTGTTTTGGATTTACCCTTTATCAAGCCCTACATTCCACAATATCTTTTAGCACCGATCCGCAAGGACATTCGCAAACTTTCATCTTCTAATACAAATCTAGCAAACAGTTTTAACTCCATGACGCTGATGATATCACCCACAGGGTATGAATTGTACACAATTGGACTTTCAGCTGGAATAGGAGGTTATCTTACAATAGTTTCAATGTCGTTGCCACATTCTCGTCTTGAACTAGATTCAACCTTGAACAAAATCAATTCTGACTTGTCTGACTTGCATTTCAAAGATTCTTCAAGAAAAAATGAGCCTGACAAGTGTGAAAAGTATAGTCAGAGCGATAAATATAAAATGAATTCAGATATGGCGAACTGCACCATTGTCTTAATCTTACGAAGCCACAACAGTTCTCAATTATGCAACCATAAGAATTATTGCTTTAATAGAGTCGGAGGCAAAAACATATTTGCATATGTAAGCTCGTCCGATAAATATGAAGGTCTTAAATTAAAAAATATCATTCCATTTGGAAGTTCCACGTTTGGCTTTAGGTACACGACATTTGTTGCTCGAGATGGAAAAAGAGAATTTGCCTTAAACTGGCTTTTTTTATTCCGCCCTTTTGATTTATTCAGTTGGCTTTTACTCCTCCCAGGTTTTGCTTACTCAGCGTATGTGATGCAATTGGGTCGGCTAAAAAATTCAGCTTTATGGCTGTTTTCAACTCTTCTTGAACAGGGGGAGACAATCAAAAGAAAACGTGCATCGCGTATTTGGTTTCTCATTGTTTGTTGGCTGTACTGTTCAGCAATTATTAGAAATTTCTACACATCCAGCGTTTACTCTTATTTAACAGCAGAAGCAGAGCCAAAAAATATTCCGAAATCGTGGAATGAAGTGGCAGCTGCAGAGAGTTTACCAATTATTAGAGATCAATATGCATTTAATTATGCCAAACAATTCATGTTATTGAACGCAAATCATTCAAATAAGAAACTAATAAATCTGTATGATAGCGTGGTGTCAAAAGGACTGTTTAACGTGGTATATTATGATGCGCCTTTTGTGAAAGACATTTCTAAATTTAAATTGTTCTTTTATGGCAGAAAAATCAATAAACTTAAAAAAAGGATTGGCAAACAAAGTAACCTGATTGTATTTGTTCTTCTTTCAAGAAAGGCAACTTACTCGTCTCACTCTGGAACTAGTATTGATGACATAACGAGATCCTCTTTAGCTATTTTTGGCAATCGAAAAATGTTCTCAAACAATGACCATGTAATTTTAAACAGCATTCAGATGTGGGTATCCTATTTCCCTCATTTCTTTTGTAATATTTTCAAACGAGATTTGGGCAGGTTAGACCACTCAGGGATTTACTCTCGGATGGAAAGTTTGATAGGTACGATGGAAGCAGCTGGTAGGTTTAAAGAAATAAACAACATGCTTGGAAAGCCAATTCAGTGGAATATGTTCACATTAGCTGTGGTGTCTCGAACACGTTTTGGATTGGATCGTATTGTGGAAGATGATACACTTTTAGAAACAAGAGCTTCATTGAAGAATTTGATTACAGCGTTTATCGGTTACGTTTTCTTGCAGATCATGTCGTGCATCTTTTTTGTATTAGAAATAAATGCGCCATCCCTCAAATTCAGCTTGTCACGATTACAATATTAGAAATATATTATTTTCTGTTTTTAGTTTGAGTATTGAGATGGGAGTCTAGATTCCAGTGAACGTTCATTTTTTACTGAAAATCAAATTTTGTATTAAAATTTTTGGTTAAATTATGCAACTGTTTTTTAGTTTACTTAGTTAGTCAGTACTTTTACCATACATTAAATCTTATAAAAAACACATACAATTGTATAACTACAAAGTATTAAGGAATTGTACTATAAGAGTAATAAGATAAAATAAGGCACTAATTTGTATAAAAGAAATTAGATAAGACATTCATTTATATAAGAATAATAAGATAAGGCCGGATAAAGTTTCTTCCCGGAAGAGCCACCTTCTTTCGAGTAAATTGTTCCCCATGTTGTGACAGTTGCGAGTAAGTAAAAGAAAACAAAAATTATTCAGTTTTTTAAATGAGGTAAGTCAGTTTGCAGTGGAGAACAAATTGAAGCACTTCTTCGTGCAAGCATTCCTGACCTCCAGTGGCTCATCCTGGAGCAGCAGTTGGTTTCATGTGGAAAACACAGACCTGAGTGACGTGTCTGTATTCACCGATCCTGAAGATTGTGAGTAAAAATACATTAAATAACTTGTGCAAATGATTGCATGTTTTTTTGGTATTTACATTTTGGTGGGTAGCCATTAAACATATCAAGCTTTTTGGCGTCCTCCCACAACCTTCGAACGAGAAGAAAGAATATAGCAAAGAGAAAACAAAAATTCGTCCACTCGTCCTTCAACAGGTATGTCAGGAGAGCAACATTTTTTGACACTTTGTGATTGATTTAATTAATTGGTTTATTTTGTCCCAGAAACTGTCTTGTCGCAACCATTGTAATCACACTTTTCTTTTCAGAAAGTATTAATGAATTTTATATAAGAGTAATTAGATATAACTATTAATCATCATTACATTAACAATCATCCATCAAGCCCGCTCTACTCATTTAACACCTTTCTTTCTTCACAGACACAGGAAGTACATCGCATGGCCTTTTGATGGAGCAGGAAATGAGGGAAACCCTTTCTTTAAAAATGTCACATTCAACAGGAAGGACGTCAATTAAGAAAACATCTGGCCTTAAATTTTTATTAGCTAGGCAATTTTACCAAATTAGACCAAACAATAAGCATAAAAAGTCATGAACGTTTTTCCATAATTTATGAAAATAACTCAATTGATTAGTCGATTTGAAACATAAAAAAAACTTAACGCACTCGAGTAAAAGTTTAAATAAAAAAACGATTCGATGTTGAATTAATTTCTGTCAATTGGTAGATCATGTATTAGTATTTGTCATTGCAAGATCACTGTTGTCCATCACAATGGCTAAACTTTTGTGCTTTTGTAAAACTTGTAACTTTTACAACATGGTTTGAGCACAAATACTAGCATTAGTGAGCGTAGCTTTATTATATTTTTGTGGCTTCTCCGCTCAACGGAAATAGCTACGAAAATACTGAAGCAGACAGGAGGAAGAGCACCTGTTGAATGATTTTGTGGATGTGTTGGTTCGTTGGTTGGTTAAATGAAGTTGACATTATAATATTGTTCACAGAACTAAATTTTGTAAGTACGGATAGCGGACATATGAGGTTTTATTCTTGTGCATTTTGCATGCTCCTAAAGCATTGCTTTCGTTCACTTTTCAGATAAGATAAAAACAGTTTTTTGTTGACTTACTCAACAAAATTTCCATCCCAGTCTTCTAAACATGTTTCTTTTTCTTGAGCAAGTGAAGTTTAGTGGAGCATCACAAGAGCGCAAGAAAATATGTGTATATGCACCTAGCAGCAAAAAACTGATCTTCTTAATATATTTCACGGGAGAATACATATATTTCCTACACTTCATTTTAAGTAATAAAATCAACTAGCATAACAACACAATCGTCAACATGGGCTCTTTCCTGTCTTCTTAAGTGCGTACTCAGCTACTTCCGTTGAAGGAATAAGCCTATATGCATTAACGTGAGTATAATTTCCATTATATTTTTTACGCGTCCGAGTTTTTTCCCTCTCATGTCTGATTGCTTTCAGAATAAAAATGTTATTTCGATTACCGTGATCTCATTTATAACATGTGGCAAGACTGATCCGTATTTCAGCTGACATGACTGTTGTAAATTTATCAAGTTTCTAAAGCCTTTTCTCTTGACGATGAACACGTGTATCTTTGCTAAAGTTATTTTTTGTTTCGGTTCTCAAGTTTTTGCTTTACTTCGACATGCTCATGGCAAAAAGTTTTTGCTAGTGAAATGAATACCTCACTTAATAATATTATTTGAATGAATAAAACATTTCAAAACTCTGACTATGAATGTGACCACGTGCATGTCATGCTTCAGCTTTCATTTGACTCATCACTAAACAACTTATTGGATTTTTTGTTTGTGCAGTGGGAGATTGGATACTTGACTTTTTGTCCAGTTTTTATTCGTTTCCTGATGAGCTTTCTTCGACAGTTTTTTTTGTTAAGTACGTGTTCCGAGTCTGGTTAGAGTGGACTCTGGGATTCAAACATATTGCTGACGTGGTTGCGTAGTTGTAAAAATATGCATTGAAATAATCGTGGAATGGTTTATCATCATGCATGGCGGCTTCAATTGCGTGTTAAAAATGACTTATGCATTAAAATCCAACTATTGCACACACAATCACAAGCAGACATAACCATGCATCGTCAAACAATCGTTTTCCACTTTGTTTATGAAACCAATTTCATGTGAGTGATCAGGAGAACTTTTTTCTCATTGCAACTTGCATCATTGAGTTTACAACTTCATATTTAATCAGCAATACATACATGAATTTAAACGGGAACGTTTACTCACTTATCATAAACTAACATTTTCTCTCATTGCACCTTCAGTCTTTTCATGAAAAATGATTGATACATTATTATCCAGATTTCTGTCGCGCAATCAGTTTATTTTTATTGTAGCACAGTTGGTCATGCACTTAAACTGGGAGAGATAGTTTAGGACTTTATTCGATGCTTAAATTCTCTACATCATTCTAATCTATTTAGAAAGCTGAAATAAATACCAGATATTTTTCCAGTCAGATTATACCTCTCTCGTTTCAATCAATGTATTGCTCAACTTTTGTTAGTGAAAAAAGTTTTATGTGACCGATTGCGAGAAAAATGTGCCTCCCATAGATTTTTTATCCCATGAGTGGGAACGTTTATACAATTATCTTAAATTACCATTAAACTGTTTCTCTCGTTGCACCCTTGAACTGAACTTGAACTGTTTATTCATTGTAAATGACACTATAATTCGGCAAATTGGTAGGCTTGTTTCCAATCTTTTGTGTTACCTAGTCCAATTCCAAGTTCTCGCAACTTATTTAGTCATGTTGACAGTGTGTGGAAAAATTGGTCAGTGTTGAGACGGTTTTGGGAATTGCACAGCTTCAAAATGTCTCGTATCTTGTTCTCCTTGGTTTCCAGTGTTATCAGTATGGTATCTTGTGTGCACTGTGGTTTAAAATTGGAAAAAGATTTCCCAGTTTTGCTTCAATTTCCAGACAAATTTCTCATCTACTTTTACACCCCAAATCATCTTCCACTTGGAGAAATACAATTTCAGAAAATAACCTTCATCAACACAACTAATAAAGAAGTGGTGTCACCCATACATAAATTTTCCAATTTAGCTCCAATAATATTCGCTGAATTGGGAACCGAAGAGGAGAAGATAAGAAACACATTTATTAATTTACTTGGATATCCGTCCACCATCATAATTTTTATCAGGAAGAATATCTCTAATGGATCTTATCTTGAGGAGCCTTTGAAACCCTGGACATTTCGAGATTTTCCTGCTCTTAAATTTATTCTGGATTTGAATACATTCAACCAGAGGATAAGACACGTGTGCGGTCCTCACTGCATTCCACAGATAACCTCAATCAATGACATCCATTTCCTCGATTTTCCTTGATGTGACGGCATTCCAGAAGAAACTCTTGTGGAATGCGAACGCCAGGGAGATCATGTGCACTACGCATACGTCTTGCAAGAAAAGCCCTGTTCGGGAATATGATTGGAATGGAATAATCAGCAAGAGATTAGATTGCGAAATTTCTTCTATGATTCCTATTGTGCTAGCGGCAGTGCATAACTTCACGGTACAAATAATACCTATGGTTCATACATAACGTGATTTGGGATCCCAGTATGTGTGGGGATATAGGTCATTCACTAAGAACAAGTTGAAACCAAATCAGATTAATTATCTTCATTTCCATAAAATTTCTGCTGTTCAAGTTATTTACTGTTTTGAATCAGGAAATCAACCAGTCACACCCAAAAATATTGCCACGTTGTGGACAGACCCTTTTCGGAAGGAATTATGGCTGCTTCTTATCATTCTACTTGTTGGGGTGGCGGGGCTAGCGACAATTGCCAAGAAGAGGGAAGCTTCATTCACATTAATTTTGGAGGAGATTCTTGTCATTTTATTATTAACATTGAGGGAACCTTGTGGGATATCAAGGTCAAGGTCAAAATTTTACATAACATTGGTTTTTATGGGTTTAATTCTATGGTCCATTTATGAAAACAAGATAAAAATCAACCAGACACACCCAAAAATATTGCTACGTTGTGGACAGACCCTTTTCGGAAGGAATTATGGCTGCTTCTTATCATTCTACTTGTTGGGGTTGCTGGGCTAGCGACAATTGCCAAGAAGAGGGAACCTTCATTCACATTCATTTTGGAAGAGATTCTTGTCATTTTATTATTAACATTGAGGGAACCTTGTGGGATATCAAGGTCAAGGTCGAAATTTTACATAACATTGGTTTTTATGGGTTTAATTCTATGGTCCATTTATGAAAACAAGATAACAAGCCTCACCACTGTGCCTGTAGAAATCAAGGCATTTAAGAATCTCAAAGACTTGATCCTCCATGGATATAAAATTTGCTGGGATTATAAAGTTTGGCGAGTGAAACCAGAAGAAAGATTCAAGTGGGATTTTAATCATTCAGGGATTTTACACTTGATCAATTCCAGTTTTATTCAGTTTCCGGAAAATTCAACAGATATTTTGGGGACCAAAGGAGGAAAAAAATATGCGGAAATTCAGGAAGCCCAACATGCGGCTACTAAAACATGGATAGATGAAATTAAATTTGAATATTATTCAGGAAAAAGAGTAAAATGCGCAGTGGTCCCGCAACGCCTTTGTCCCGACATGTTGTTTTATTACGTTAACTTAATGAATGGCGTCTGGGTAAAGAAAACCTTGAGGAGATTATGGGAATTCGGGTTTGACCTGAAATGGGATGTATATAGGAAAAGCGAGGATTTTATATACTCAAGACGGAAAGATAGATTGAGTGGAGGAGGGCCAGATATTATCAACTTAAATAAGTTAATTGTCATTTATTTATGCTTTCTCTTCATGATTGGGCTCGCAGGAGGAGTTTTCTTCCTGGAGAAAGTTATAATCATCAAGGTACATATTTACAGGAAAATCCTGATTCAGAAAATGACTCTTTGGAATCTGAATTTAAAATCTTGTATAAGTTCTTGTACATTGAGGATTAAGCGCTTTGAATGGCGTGAGCTACAAACCATGTGGAATGGTAGTAGGGTTCGTGTAACCAGATGTAGAAGTTGTTGTAACAACTAAAATAATTGCAGCTTTGAAAATTTAAATTCCACAAAAGCATTGGAATGGGCACATGTAATATTTCTGTAAATAATATTGCTGGGAAGCGTGGGTTTAAGAAATTATTGTGGCTTTATTGACCAATTCTAATACTTTTTATTTATATTAAGTAATGCTAATTTAGCATTCAAACTTTAAAACATTCAAACGAACGAAATTGTTGACATTGATTTGACATTATCATCAAACCTGGTTATATGTTTTATTGACCACCAACCTTTGCTACTAAAACAAATTAGAGATATGGATCATAAAAGTACCTAATTAAACAAAGACAATCTATTTGATTACGAGTGAGTAGAAAGTCCTATTGATATTGACGGATTTAACGCTCTATTTAATTACAAATGTGGCTAGAGTACCCGAAAATTGTTTTAATTTTACTGATTAGATGTCTTGTTTCACGAAACCCTCAACAATTGTTCACGATAAAAAACAATCAGCAGAGTACCAGGATGTAAATTGATATCCCGAGCATATATATTTATATCCCAAAATAATATAAATTTTTATTACAAGGCTATATATATTTACGTATAAATTCATTAGCCCGACGGTTTTTGTAGGACCAAATTACCTCAACTCCAAACCTTATTTAACCGACTAAAACTATTGCCGTATTTAACTACCGGATATTAACAAGTAATTAACAAGCTAGTGTTTAAAATTTACTCAAAAGTCATTTAAGGGAAATTGAATTTTTGGCCGAATAAAAACTCTGTTGAGACCCCTTGTACGGACCTAATTTAAAAAATCAAATGTTACTTGTTATTTGTGTTTATTACACATACTTGCCACTTCTTCCTATTTCTTCTTACAACAGGTTTATTGGTAGAAAATTTACAACTTTCACCTTTAACTATTTTCTGTGAAACTTTTCAAACTATTTATTTAATTATATTCCCTTATATGAACACTTAATTCAATTAGTATAGCAAAGCTACATACGCCAGCCCAAAATATAACAAAAACTGCAACATTATTACGTGTAATATATCCTATTTGAGGTTTTGGCACTTTCCAGTTGTTATGTACTTTTAAAGACCTTATCCATTCAACATAAGAGTCCCAACCGGCTACCAAACCCGCATCGTTCATTCCATCGTATTTGCCAACCAGTGCTGACTAACTGAGTTAATTACTCTGCCAATGGTATTTTGACCCAGATATTGTTTAACAACGTGATATTTTGCGTCCCTAAACTGGTTTCCAACTGTAAACTTCAAATATCCTAACGTTTTGGTTATTCCACTAACAATCTGAAGGGAAGCAAAATGTGCATTCCAGTTTGACAAATATCGAGCAAGGCTCTTTACTGTATATCCATCGTCAACTGTCAAAAAAGTTGTATTAATTTTTGTCGTCAGATTAAGAACTTTGAAGTCCATATAAAACCGTTTGCTTGCCGGGGTATGTTTCCGAGAGGAAAAATGCTGGCTACGAAACCAAACAATTTTATATCCATCGTCCAGCATTTCCTTTAATGAGGAAAATACTCTCGGCTCAGGTGGAACGATGGCAAGACTCGTAATTTCATTTTCATAGTAGCAATCTAAGAACATCATTCCATATACAATAAGAATCCCCCATTTATGTCTCTTTACAATACATTCCACCAAGTCCCAGTTTCCAGTTAATCTGAAGAAAATTAAAAATCCAGCCCCTAGAAAAGCAAATACGGCAATCCAAACTTCCCTGGAGAAAGGGCTGAGCCAGACGGTGCCGCTAATGCCGAATTCCTGAATTCTTCTTGAACAATATATGGGTACGTATACGTCTTTTTTTAGAAAAACAAATAAAGTTTTAAGCCGTTTTGGCAAATGGTTCCATTGTAGTACGCTAATAAATTGAGTTTCTCCTTTCAAATAATTAAATGAATATTCAGCACGCTTTGATAAGTCTAAAACTTTGACGGAAATATTGTGCACTTGTTGAAGGGTAAAGATGGAAAGAATTTTTGAATCGCATTCTTCGCCAATGTAACCAAATCTTCCTGTCATTGCAATCCATGAGCAGGCTAGTCGTTGGACTGGAAACTTTTTAAAAAAGTCTGCTCGGCCAAAATCTGCTGGAATGATTAGTCCATTAGCGTTCCAAAATTGTTGTTTTTGAAATTTCAATGGATTTTTGAAAACTTCAACACAGTCGAGGTTTGAGCTAGAAATTTTTGTGAGTTTAAGTCTCTGCGTGCCGTGAACTGGTAGCATGTTATATGTTGTTGTGTAGTTTTGCAATAAAATAAAAAACTTTATTGCAGGCCAATACTCTATTATAGTGCTCATTTTCTTCCCTATGATGGCGTCGTTCGTGAAGAAAATAATCACCGTTGATGAATGCATTGCCAAATGCTCAAGCATCTTGGGATTCCCATTGTCATTGTGCCAAAATACTAAAAACGAGGGCTGGCTGTGCTTATGAAAAAGTCTAGAATTGAGATCCAAAACTTTTGAGTAGGATTTTGCATAGGAAAAAGCAGCAAGTAAATTTTGTTTAATGGGCCCTGCAAACTTGGAAGAATCTATGCCACAAAAAATTAATATCTATTTCTAAGGATTTTGTTAAACCTGTTGCGAGTTTTTGCAATATCACATTTTGTAGTTTGAATTCGGAATGAGAAAGCCTGAAGAAAAGGAATGAACAAAAAATTATTTTCGGAAATGTGATCACACTCATTTTACCAGTTTAAATGTGTTAGTTGTTCCCACTTTTGCTAAAGAATTTGTAAAACTTTTGAGTTTCAGTGAAATTTTAAGCTCCAAAAATTTTGAGTAAGGTATACTCTTGTTATGGTTATGCGCTCAATATTCTTCGCAGTAAGATTTTGATCAGAAATATTTGAGAAACGTATGACTTATTTTTGAAAATAACCTTGAATCAAATACTCTTTGCCTAATTGCGCTTTTAAGCAGATTATAACTAAAGTTTTAAAACACATTAAATTATTTTTTACGACCAATACGCTCAAAACTCTTGGTTTCCTGGTTCTTAAAATCTGATTCTCGAACGTTGAACTAAGAACGTTAAAACTGCACTTAAATATGTTTGATCAACTAAAGTCTTTTTGATGTTTTAATCATTTTCCAACCACTCGACATTTTGAGAATGAATTATAACAGGATTGAAGTGGTTAACTACTAAACTTTATTTAGCCGAGCTTTCAAAGGACAACTTTCTTCTTCACACTAATTAATTTATCACTTCAAAATTCACCAGAAAATTCCAATATTCTTTTCTAATACAAGAAATGTAAGCTCGGCTTCAATAAACTGAACTTAGGAGTAGGATATGCCTAAAAAACAATTTGCACTTTGAGATTTGTCCTACCCCAATCATACTGTCACTGCTACTGCCCTTTCTCTTTCAATACCACTCTATTAAATTGGGATATATTCTGGCATTGAAATTGGTTTCGTTACTAATCGATCATCCATTAATCAATAAAAATTCCCCGGGCATTCGGCTAAGTTCAACACGAGCCGAATTGGCACAAGGATTTTTTCGTTCAAATAATTTTTTATCAATGTCCACTATTGTTGGCCGTGTTTCTATGCCCAAATTTTCAAAAAATCTGGATTTATTTTACCAAGTCCCAGTTTTCAGTTAATCTGAAGAAAATTATATGCCCCACCCTAAGAAACCAAATACCACAAATTGTAAGAAGCTATAAACCAGGTTTCGTGCACAAGCTAAAAGAAGGAATAATTTTAAATCAAATCAACAGATTTATAGAAAATATTAGGCTTCTAATGATTGTTTTACCATTACTACTAAATCGTAATAAATTTTGATATTTACTTCTTTATGGTGATAAATTTAGTTTAAATAAGTAAATAAATAAGTGATAAGTAATAAATTTTCTCTGCACTTTAAAATAAAGCTCGCTTAAACAATGTATTCCTCTCAGCAGATTCAAAGACAAACTGATCGTGAGTATTCACTTCCATAAGCGAAGTTATTGCAATATGTATGCATGGGATGGCTGGAAAACCCAGAAAAGTTTTTCAAAGCAGGATATAAGTTGAATAAATATGGCTTAAATTAATTGGAATCTGATAAAATGCCCATTAACACGAAATGATTGCTTTGAAGGGAGGTAAACATTTAAGTATCATTGGTTTAAACAGTGCGGCATCCATCCTCTCGGCATGTTTTGAACAAAAAAACGAGGCTTTGTCAAACAGGATGAAAGTTGATTAAAATTGGTTTCAATTGGAAATGATGGATATTGCCACACTCATTGATATTTTAATCCTTATCGCCTCATGTTAAATAGCGGCAATGGTTGTTTGAAATTGAAAAATGCTCGTATCGAAGTTTCCGTTTCCACTGTTTTAATGCGAAATTTATGGTCTGTCTTGTCTTCTTTAAATTGATATTTAAGTGGAAGAGATTTTCAAGAAATCAGAAGTGGGAAAGGAAGGAGGTTAAGATGTCTACCGTTTTATCATAAGCATCAATCAAGTTCTTTCTTGTTAATCTATTTTCATTCCGACCCCTGATGAGGACTGTAGATTCAGTAGAAACGTTGGGATAATAAAAACTTATTATTTGGATAGGCACCCGTCTAAACCCATCCTTCATTATGTAAATACTAGTAGCCAGAAAAGTTCAGACGTTAAACATCTAGATAAATATGCTAGAGAAGGTCAAGCTTATTTTGATAAATTATGCTTGATATAACCTCTACAACAATCTTTAAATATCTTTCTGGGACCCTAAAGAACAATACAATAACAACGGTTTAACTGCTTGTCCATTGCTAGCCAACTATTATTACACAGTATTAACCCAACCGTCATGTAATACTTGTCCAGGGTCTAAAAGTAAGTTCATAAATCTGGTTTTGAATAAGGCAGAGGAACCCCTAGTTAGTTAGAATCGAATGGAGCTAGTTTTTAACGCCTTAGACGTAACGTATGCACGGATTCTGTGCTTGTTTGGGACACGTAAACTTTTGTGAATAGCACAATAAATAGCGTAAGAACTAATTAATATTTCACCAAGGGATTTCAAACTTTTTCCTATCGTCGAAGTTTTCAATCGGGGAAATTTAAGTTTTCAGACATGCTTAGATACATGCCCATCACTTCCTTATGGAAAAAAGTTCAAAGCTTTCGACGTGTGTTTTATATAATTTAAGAGACGAGGAATCCGAATCTTTAATTAGTTTTTCCCACGGCATTACCATTTCAACGCTACAAGGGATTGAATCTAGTACGGCTATTTATTCTGAATGCTTTACAATTATTTTTCAAGGAAAATGGAATCATCCATGTGGAGAAATGATGGACTACTATGAATGTGGTTACTCTAATTGATGTTATCTGATATATTGCTTGAATTTAAGTTAATCTAAAGGATTGCAGAACCACAGATCCATAATACACTTAAATAATACATATCTTTACTTACAAGAGTGGTAATAATTTCACGTCTGCTCTCAATTTTTCTCTCACATCGCTTATTTACATTCAACAACCCAAAAGGAGCCCCTTTTAAAGGTACAAATTGACAGGAGTCATGAGCCACGGAAGCTAAAAGTTGTGCATATTTCAACTCCGGATTTCATTTCCGGTTATTTCAACCTTCCCTTTTTGGGCTTCTGGTCACAGCGTCCTTGTTTTAGCATTTTAATATTATTTCATTTTTGCTCATTTTGATTCCTTCTCTGTTGGTAATTGTTTTCGTAGGTAGTGGGCTCTTGGTTGAGGGAAGGACATTCTTTTTACTAAAAATATTGAAAGAAACCCCTTTCTTTTATATTGCAGAGGGATTTAATGCCGACATTGAAAAGGGGAGAAAGAAATGGCTGTTTAGACAATTTATCTTCTTTTTGATCAGAGAGAATAAAAAACAGGTCAAATATACCTTTTCACATGTTTACATTCAGAATTCAGAAGTAAAATATTCTCCTATGTATAAATTTTTCAGCACTGTTTATTAGCATATTTTGCTCACCAAAAGGGCCGGTTGCGGAAGCCAGGGCAATGAAAAAGGTAGCCTCATCTGACATCCCCAAGTATTTTAGGGGTTTATGAAATCGACGAAATTTTTATGCGCATGCTTCTGTCAATTGTTTCAATTACATTACATTACATTTATTTACTTTCAACTGATAGCATTAACTTTGCAAACAAATTAATTAATTCCAATTCACACTAAAAAACATGTAATATTATCAACATCCCATTATTTTGTCAACATAGACCGTGTATATTTCTTCACCCATTTAGAATAAATTCCCATGACCTGCCACTTCATCTGAAAATCCTCCAAGCTTGGCAACAATTGCCAGATATTAGATTCCTCCATATTGTCGAGATGCTCGGTGAAATTGATTTGCCTTGAAACTGACTCCTCCAACCTTGGCACGCCACCCTTGTTAAAAATCACGAAAAGAGTAAACTCCTTCAAAGATTGTAACGGCAAAATGAAATCCATTGAAGGATACAAGGTTGCATTCACAGTCACCTTTAAAATGTTCAAATTTGGAAGCTCCAGTCTCAAGTTCGAAATTTGCTCTAGTTTTTTCTCAGTTTCGAATAGTTCAGGAGGATCACAATCACCCACTACTTCGTTACCCCTCATGTAAAACTCCAGTCGATGAAGCGTTCCTGCGCAAATTGATGTCACTCTCACCACATCCGAGAGAGGCATCGATACACAAAGAATGAGAACGGTTAAAGGGCACTGGACAAAATTAACGGCTTCTGGAACCGACCAACAAAAACACTCCTGTAAATTTGGCAAGTTTAAAGTGACCTTTGACTCCCACATGGGTTCTTTGTAATCACTAAATTTCAATTTTTTTAGGTTCTTCGCGCTGTTAAACAATTCTTGATTAATTTCAGAAGGCAATAAATCAACTTCAAGATATTCCAAGTATTCCAGTTTTGAACATATAGTTGCACCAGCTATATCCGGGTTTAGCATTAGATGATTATTACGATCATACTTCCAATCAGTTCGAAACCGACCATTGGCTTCTAAACGCACCGTCATAGCCACCAAGTTTGGGAGATGCTTCAATGCCGCAAAAATCATCCTTTTGAGAAGATAACCTCCGTAGGATGTACCGCTAAAGACGAAACCACAAACTTGTATGTGAAATCCGAATTTCGGGAGAAAATTTGAGATCACAAAATCCCAAAAGGTCCGGGTATTTTGGGCAAGGTCACCAAACTCATTGACATTCACCAAGCCGTCAATGTCAACAATATCTGAGAAACTTATGGTGTTATTTATAAATGGATTTTTATTTGAAGGATGGTTCTCCAGTAGTTTGGCAAATTTTTGAACACCTTCAAATTTGGAAAAGCTGTACACACCGGGAAAAATAAAATGTCCTTGATTCCTAGTGACCCTGGCAAAAGTTTCGGATTCAAATTTGATACTGGACAGCATATCGGTTTGTAATAACTGGGAGTAATTTTCGATCCCCTTTTTCCACGAGTTTGAGACAAGCCTACAACTTAAAAGGTCTTTGTCTTTCAAATATTTCCCCAAATGGGGGAGTGCCAAGGGAAACAGGAAATTTGGAGCATCCTTTTCCAAAATGCTTTTCCATGAATGGCAAGTTCCATAGCAAGCTTTTAAAGCTTCCGGGAAGCCTTCCAAGGGTTGGAAAATCAATTCCCAAACCTAAGATTGAAAAAAAATTTATTAAAACTTACAAAATTCAACATGTAAGCTACAAATTACGCATTCTATATTTTATTTATTTTTAAACTGTGAACTTACTTCTGGAGGAATACATTCGAAGTTTACTTTTCTTCCTGTTAGCTCTGATAGCTTGTCTTCATTTTCAAGCGGATGTAAATCTAACTGGAGCACTTCCATATCCGAACTATTTGAAATGGCTAGCACTTCATTTGAAGAAATTGAATGGAACATTATCAAAAAGAAATTCTCGGAGAGTAAAAATTACAGGATTTTCTTTCTCTTCAGCCTCAACCAGCATGAACCCAGTTATGAGCACTTTCATTGTCTCTCTAGCAAACGTACATGCGAAAAACTTGCAAAAAATGGTTCTGATGTTAAAATTGTGCCAGTTCTTGTAAAGACCATATGGTGTGGTTAGCTTGAAGCAGGGGAATATAAGCCGTTGAAAAATGAGGAAAAGAAGGTACAATGAAGCATGAGTTGTATAGGAAGAGACCGGTAGGGTTGCAATGCTACATGTTTTATTCAACTTCCGGTTCTCTTTCATTTTCAACGATAAAATATTTGCTCATATTTTTCTTTAGGCTGGACACATGGTACTAATATATATTCAACCTGGAGCTCTTTTTTCTTCGTTGCAGGGATGCTATAAGGAGAATATTGACTGTTGACTGCACAATAAAAATACCCCTTTTTTCCTCTAACGATAAGGCTTACAGCAAAAATAGCTTCCAATGATATTGTTGACTTGATGCAGTAAATTCTATGATGGATTTTTTTCTCTTCAATATCTCATCTCAAGTACATTCAGCATTCCTGTATATAATTACCTTCATTTTAGCAAAAAAATTGTGTTGGAAAGTCACACAAATAAAAAATGCATAATTCCTCTGCGAACGGTTTGTTGATGAGATAATTGAATTTGTGAATGAAAAAAAGGTGAAATAGAAGTTTCTAGATGATGGATGAAATAATTATTAAATTAATTCCCATTCAAATTAGTTTTTTGCAAAATTTATGATTTGAGAAGAGAGGAAATTATTTTTCACTCACTGATCATGTAAAGAACTCTAGCCATGTTGTCATTGTCAAAGCTGAGAAGAAAAAGAAATTAATTAGCTCACCAACCTTTTTGCTTTTTCTCGATATCAGCTTAACTATGTAATAGCGTAGCTAGTAAATTTCATTGTCTGATAATTAATTTGCAAATAATTTCCCAGTTTTCCCCGCTTCTTGCCCATTTTCTTAACAAAATTGCTTGTTTTGGAGCAAGCTTATGGAATATTATGAATATAGTGGACAAGTCTGATTCTGATGCGCATGATCAGAAACGAGAAACGAATGAGTTTTTAATTAATAATGCCATACATGGGCAGCACTTTTTCATTTACCACAAGCTCAATATTCCCATGCCCATAAGTCACCCTGAATAAGGTGGATGAGTTCAGAAGTATTCAGTTTTTCTGGCGCTTAGGACTAGACCTCTTCAAAATGTGGGAAAAATTTCTAAAATTTCACTAAATTCTTCAGTCATATTACCCATTAAGGGTAACTTACGACTTTACAAGTGCTACCTTCCTTTTTTCCCCAACTCCAAGGAACACTTTTCAATTACATTTATTCGATGGCAGTCTCATTCTTCTCCTTATAATTTCCACTTTTGGGAGAACATTTTCCAACTTTGAAGGCACCTCTACAGACGCAGTGATGTCACTCGTGGTTTCACTTATCACCAGTGGATCTTCTTATGTTCTTGTGGTGTCCTCGTACAGCTTGAATTATCAATTGGAATCGAATTTTAATTGTTTTATGATGCACACAGTTTTATATTTGAAGAAATCCCGCAGCTCCGAAGACCCTCTAGTAGTCTCATTGATGTTGTATGCTCTAATATCTTGCGGGATACTGGGGGCTCTGTTGGAATGATTCCTCTTGCTAGTAGCTTTACTCCTGGACATTACCTCATCCAAGTGGTCATGTCCTTGTGACATTCCTTTCAACGGTTTTTATGATTGTCACAATGGGAGCTGGAGTTTGGTTCGCTTGATACACATCATACAATATATTACTGCATGAGTCTGTGAGTGAGTGAGTGAGTGTGTGTGGACCGACCGGACAGAATACCCGAGAGTAGTGAATAAAATCAGTCCAGTTCAATTCAAT
>JAHZNA010002136.1:0-10166 GCA_027743935.1 Sinodicranocentrus sp. ZH6
CAATACGGACAGCGCACTGGCACAACCACTAACAAAAGGAACTGCAACACTGAACATCAGGAGCTTCAAAGAAATCGAACCTCGTGTCGACATAATTCTTTTACTTTTCCAAGATATTTTACCAGAAAATAAATTCACTACAACATCTATATTTTGCACCGTTGCCGTTAACAGATATTTAGAATATATTTCGTGTGCAATTTTCATTTTTTAAAGGTCTTGTGCGATGAACGATAGTAAAATAAATTTATCTTAGCAATTTCAAAAATATTTTGAATTATGAATTTACACTCACTACTATTGACTGTAGCCTATTAGTCTTTTCAATTCAAAGAGTTCATGGTTTTCTTAATACTCAAAAATATATGAAACGAACTCACCGATTCTTCGCATTTATTTGAGTGTTCGTTAATACGATGTATATCAATTTTGAAGAACACATTCATTCACGGCGTAGGCACGTGAGAACCCACACCAATCATCAAAATAACTTGAGATGATCCAAAATTATTCAATAAAAAGTGTACTCCCATTATTCAACTTGCCAGACAAGAGTATGAAAGAATGTCAGTAAGACAGGTTGATTTAAGTACCGACACGTCCCGTCAAAACCTTTGGAAAATGCTATATGTTGTTTTGAGTCAAACTCCGTGTCCTCGTTCAGTAGCTTTCTGGGAGACATTGGTGAACTTACATGTGTTTGTGCTCGGCGTGTTCTCATATAATCATGAATTTCCTTTTATAATCAATCAATTATTGTAAAAACGACTTATTAATGATAGATCCACCAGCTAGATCCTTGATAGATTGAATAGCCTTACAATGATCATAAGGGGCTGGTAGCTGATAAAAGGAACTTGCATTATATAACTATTGCATTATTCCTTTAACATAAAGACTGAATAATACAATAATAGAAAATAGTCGATCAATTTGCACACTTACATCTCTCGTGTGTTGTTCGCTGACACCTGATGACAACGTACGTCATAAAATTTTAATGGTATTTAACATATCTGTTTATCTATAGTAATGAGTCTGTTTCAAGAAGCCAATGAAAAATGTTTGGCTAAAGATTATATTATCGAATCAATTTAATTGAATTTTCACACATCCGTTGGTTCTTCCTCTTCTGGAAGGGGTGGTTCCACAAAGAGGGGAGGTATAATGTTATGCATCACTGCTGAACGTTCGATCCACTTCGTGATTTCCCGGCATACACCGTCTGGAGGCAATGAAGCATCAACAGTCTTAAACTGCTCTGGGTATTTCTTAGCAATTCGACCTACATCCCTTCTGAACTTTTGGGCCTGTTCCATTGAAACAGCTTGAATGTCAGGGTGCAACTTACGTAGTACTTTAGAAGCTCTCACTTGGAACTTCAGATAAATGAAGATATTCTCTTGCGTCAACTTGTCAGAAAATTTTATGTACAGGACAAAATCAGGCTTGCAAATCTACATAGAATTCGTAAATGACTGCAATCAATTAACTATTCACATTCTTCTGTCAACAAAGTCCGATGATGGCAAAAAAGCACCATGTACACTTATAATAAATTGCATAAGAGCAATCATTAAATTATGAAAAGAAACTAACGTAGTCGAAGAAATCATTAGTCTGAGAAAAGGTGGAGGGGTATTCCGTTAAAATAAACCCTTTGTGTTCCTTCTTGCGGCAGATGTTGGCAATTTGTCTGCGAATCATTTCGAAAATGAAAGCTCTCGGAATAGCTATACCGCGATGCATTAAATGATGAACTTCATCATGGCGTTTCGTTTCTAATTCTATTTCTCTTTGAAGAAGAGCTCCAATATTCATATGGTATAAATTGTAAGCGTCTGTAATTCTATGTATTAAAGCCATCGTGGGAGTTCCAGGTGCTGCTAGAATCAAGATGATTGGGAAATTTGCAGTTTCTATCGTGCGAACATCCTATCATCCCATAGGAAAAATGACTAAAGTAGTACTTGCATGGCATGACCATAAATGTGAGATAATCATACATCCTGTGAATTCAAATTACTTTTGGTATACAATCAGCGACTGTGTAATTTCCCTCTTTCTGGTAAATCTCACGTTGTTTAGCGGCTGCCTTTTGAAAATTAAAAAACCAGCCAAAAATACGATGCAAAACTCCTGGAGCTCCAGCGGCCGAATTTCGTTCGTGTATAGTGAAGGCTGACAATCGGGAAGATTTTCTTGGTTCGTCCATTATGTGCCTCAGGCCAGGATAAGGATAGGTGCATGTATTTATTTCGTATTTTGGTCCCTTTTATGCGAACCCAAAGTGCATGTGAATCGAAGACCAGGCAAGAACCTTTCTCACAATCGGTGAAGTGAGAATTATAGTGAGATTACTTTAAAAGAAAATTGATTCAGTGAAAAGGTAAGGAAATCCATGACGATTCCGTTTTATTCTACAGACAGTGATTTCTAGGGATTTGCAAGGTGAATATTACAGCATTTTATTTGAGTTTCCCTTCGTTTTTCATCGTAGAGAGCCCTGTCGTCATATTCTACGGAAAAGCTAAACTGTAAGATTATTCAATTCGGCAGAATATCACATAACTAAAAGCGGATTGACCTTTTGCTAGCCTAGTTCAACAACGTGTTCCACCTCTGGCACCAAATATATGTATATATTGTTGAATAGATAAACTTGCTTAAACGGAAATACAATGTGTGATGAGAAAGACGTGACACCAACTCTTTTGAGTTTGCTTAATGCCCTATTCATGCACACATCAAAAAATGAACGCTTTTATTACACGAGCACTACAACAAACGGAAGCGGCGGATCATGCGTACAATAATATGTTGATGGATGTTGCTTGTGATTATGCTAACAAATGGTAAACAATTTTACCAAAAAAATAAGACAATGCTAGTTTTTGTGTAATATTGAACGAACGCTTTTTACGCACACTGTGAACAATTAAAGGAAGATGATTTTGTAAAACATTTTTTTCTTCTCAAAATGACAATAAAAAAGTGCGTGTACGTGACTTCACAGTCCTGATGGTGGTATGAACAGTTACTTAACATTTTTGTCTTTAAAAGTCACTCAGTCAATTAATCCGAGTACAGTAATGTAATGCTTACCAACAATAGCAACTTATGTTACCAGTCTTCTTATCGCGATGTGGGGAGGGAGTACAGCGCAACAATTTGTTAAAAATTTCATTGAATTTGACCAAAGTCTTGTGAGTCACTATGTCGCAAGTGAACGGTTCTCCTGAATAAGGTGCCGCTAAAGGTAACGATGAGGTTTGTTCCTGTGCACTCAGCCATTAATTCCTGGCTTTTCAAACGCAACAAAAAACTCTTTTTTTTGCATCATCGTCATATAGTTTTTTGCATGTTGCATATGTAAACAGCGGTTTCATGCCAATTTACTGCCTTATGCGTTTGCCGGTTTCAATTAGCGAAAATCAAAGCTAAAACGGCATACATACTAGTAAAAGTTCATTTCCCAATATTAAAGGTTCCTCCGACCATAAAATTTTATGTACCAAAAATGGCTCACACGATTTCAAACAAGGATAAAGTACAATGGCACATTGAAAATAACAGTAACCTTGAAGCCACTTATGGATTTGGAGTTTATGTCCTGTTCATTAAACTAAACTTACTCGACAAAGAGGGAAAAAAGCGAAAGACCGTATATCAACGAAATTCTCTTCATGTCAAAATTACTATAAGGAAATACAAAATATAGGTTCGTAAAATAAATTTAATTACTTTTGTACTTTCCATTGAATGAAAAAATCTACCAATTTTGGAAGTATTTAGTTTGCTGTTTTTTTAAAACTATCTTCATAAAAGTATTTTCATTGGGGTTCATGAACTCGATATCTACAGAGGAAAAAAACTAATTTACATTCAAACCTCCTATTGTGTTGTATGTCGACTGTGTTGGCGTTCCAACAATGACACTAACAAGTTACGTTCCACAACAGAATTAATTACATTGAAGCTTTACACCTTATCGTAAACTTTGGGGAGGATGGTCACAGTCACTGAAAAAGAATATTATTTAAGCGGAAGCTTTCATTGTTCTCTACGACTTGGTATGTAAATGTTTGTAACGAGCTGGATTAAGAAGAGTGATTTGATGAATGGGCTGCACAATGGGATTTTCACGTACCTATACAAATTACAAGATAATATACTTATGCATCTCTCTTCTTGAATTTTCAAGGCATGTAAAGCATGCTTTAGGTACAAAAAGACAAAACAAGATCAGATATAAAACGGTGTAGCGATAAATTAAAGGATCTGAATAGTGATGGTATTTATAGCCTATTAATTGGTGTTTCTAATGGTATGAAGTTGATGAGAATAACTTCGTATGCGTAAAAGTTACGCCGTTTTGAAATTTGTCTTTTTGTACCTAAAGTACGCGTTATTTAGCCTTTATTATGCTAAGTTCAACACATTATAAATTCCGTGGGTAAGACTGGAGTGTCATTGTTCATTTACTATGGAAAGCCATGGTTGAGGAGTGGTGGGAATTATTAACGACTTTTATCTATCATTCAGGAAGCAACGGCTATGACAGATCTATCGGTTATGTCATTTGAAAATGCTGTAAGTGCCAACTATACGATAAGATAATGTAAGAATGATTCACTGGCGTTTGTCTAGATGTGCAACGGCCATTTTAAACGTGATAAAGTTCCTTGATAAATTGTTTCACCTGGGGATGTATATATATGGAGGATAGTCTCATCAATTATGAAATAAGTTTGATGACAACAAAACGCAAATGTGTACACTATAAAGTAGCTTAAAAATTCAGAATTAATCGATTTTAGAACAGAAAACCTAGTTTTTGCAACTAGAGTCATAAAGAGTACGTGGGTGTGACTTTCAAAAAATAGACAAACAACAATATCACACTAATATTGCGAAAATAAGAATAGTGACTGTTTTCATATATGAGGTCACACCGGTTTTGACAAATTGTTGCACAACAGAGTTCATCTGAGGTATATGCAAATATCATGCCCAACTATGCCAGCACAGTTGGTGACTCACTCTCTCTTTTTACATTTTCCTCATTTGGACTCCGAATAATGGCGTTTCTTTAAAAATTACCTAGAACTACCCTAAATGGAACACACGATCCTAAAATTTATCTGTTTTGTGTGATGTAGAATGCGTGAACCCATCACGGTTATGGTAATCGAGTCCTACACACTTATATGATTACTGATGTCATGATCAGGTTTTCTGTACTGTCCATCCTTTCCGAGGTTGAATAGTCTGTGTATGCTCTACAAGATACATTTAAATAGCTTTATGATTGCTAAAAAAATTGAGGACAGGATATTTTAGCTTAACGGCTGTATAAGTAAAGTGTTTAATGGTTTGCAACAAGGTGACCAACACCCACGGAACTTTCTGAAATCGTCAATCTTTTGTTCCTATTCACTCTTTATTAAAGACTTTGCAAAAACACAATTTGCATAAAAGTAAGTTAAAATTTTATGTGGTTAAGGTCATGAAAATTATGCATATCATGAACCATTTACAGTTTGCAAAATACATTTTGTGCATACAAAGTTGCTTCATTGTTATGTGAGAATTAAGTATCTATATGAATATGAATAGGAGGTGAGGAAGTTGCGGGTGTTTCTGTGCAAAAATGTCCTAATTTTTATCAATGGTATTGGATGTCAATAAAAGTAAAACATTATGAAATAGCCATTTTCAGAATAACTGTATTTGTGTTTTTGCAAAACACTGAGAAATATCATGAATTTCAATAATCTGAGGAGCACTCAAGCAATCCGATCCTCATAAATAATGCATATTCTATTATCTATTTCAGGTTTTCAACAATCCCATGTTTTATGTAAACTCATTCAAGTCATGTAATCGGAAGTGCATAATTTTCATGTCAGTAGTTCTAACAGACAAAAAATAGAACTAGGCGACTGGCTTACCATATCCTACTTTGCTTGTTTCTTGTGAGGTCTCAGAACGGTAACTCTGTTTTTAATTGTCGCCAGCCTTTTTTCGAGGGAACCGGTATGTAAAATAGCAATAACACTCATTCATTATTGCAAACAATACAACAACGTGTGAGCAAATGTCATTATTACACATGCTACATTATTAGTATTGTCAGTGCGTGCTCCTTGAAAAGGACGTATGCTTGTCCTTTTTCTTTCTCCAACAACAGACAAAGTCCACATGGCTTGTTGCACAAAACCCCCTACCCCATGAGCATACCCAACCTAACAGTAGTATTACTTATTAGAATTTCTTATTATCCTATCCTACCGTCCAACTCGAAAAGAAGCATAGGTACATAAAATTACACATAATGCGAATGTTTCTTGCCGAGACGTAATTAATGATGCAAAACAACAATAATTAATGAATCAGTTTTTACTCATATAACAATGTGTGGAAGTGGGTAACAGTACCACAAGCATAGGTACAACAGTGTCGCCACAAGCACCAGGACCAGGAAAGAAGCTTTCAGTACCTGCTCAAGTGCAATCTGCAATAACACCAACAAAGTGCGTGGGGGAGTTGCACCGAGAAATATACACATTAAATACAATTACTTCAATGCATCTAACAACTTCCATTTCCATTTTACTTATCATCCTGTGCTCTCCTTTGACTCGAGACGTTTACCTGTTTAAAAGAACAATAATGACAATGGGAGATTCAAGTGTGAAGTTTCCTTGAAGTAATTCCCCTGTTGATGTGCCCCTGTCAGCGTATGTTGATTTGAATATATCAAAAATACAAAACAAGTAAAGTACACGGATAAAATGTTGAGGCAGCTACAAGCCTCTTTTAAACATTGCAACTGCTACCAACGAACTTTAACACGAATAGCGAAAAAATCATGATAAATGCTTGCTGATAGCATATCTTTACTCAGGCATTACACACCTGGAGCAGTCGCAGGATATTTTTTGCTCAAATCTTATACCACTCACTACTGCCCTTCAGTCATTTATGCATTTTCCAACTTTTTTTAGTTCTTGTTCTTTCATACCGGATGCATAAATATTACATAGATGAAGTGTTTTTTATCGTAAATATTCATCTTTAAAATGTACAGAAAAGTTGCAGTCGAGAATATTAAAAATGATAAACTTGAACTAACCTTGGTTTAGTATTTACATTAAATGTTGAAAAATACTGTCGGTTTAGGTATGATACACAGATAACAATTTTTCTATTAAAATGACGAAGCCATCCCTCATGCCAGCGGGAGATGGGGTTTTTACTTAAAAAGTTTAAATGGTGATATGAAAGCACTTCTCCCACCGTGATACCAGCATCTAACATTTTGGCAAAGATTTCCTTTCTCACCTGCTCATTTCATTCAAGTGGGTAATTATGTAAATGATGGTAGAATATCAACAATTACATGAATAGTTTAAAAGTGCAATAATAATAATTCAATTTATTCTTCCCGAGCAAGTGAATTTACATAATTCATAAGATTAATATCACGGAAAGAATTATAATATCCAGTAACTCAAAACTAGTGATATTTATTTAGTGTAGAGTTGCTACTTACTTGAAAATCAAACTTTTTGAATTATGCGTCTCGTAAAATCTACATTTTTGTCGAAAGCACGTAGGAGAATACCCAAACAGTATTAATGGCCAATGGCATAAATCACGGCAAGAACACAAAAACTGAAAATGTTTACCCACGCCTTTACTTTGTGCAATGCAAATTACTTTTTCATTTACTTTCTGCTACCACTTGTGTTCTTGCTCATGCCAAAAAGCGATTTACAGTTTATTCAAGGTGTAAGTATACTTTTAACAAATTCGTCGCATCACATCTGTGGTGGTGCTTTAAAATAAGTAAATTCCAACTTGTGGGGTCTACAACACAAGACCACTCACAAGTCATTGAATAGGGATACCAACCAGATTTTATTTTCAATTTACATGTGGACATCCTTTAATTAACCCATTCATTCCATAGAAAAGGCTTATATTTCTTAGGAAGATATACATTCATTGGTATGTTGATTACGTTTTTCCACAATTCACTATAAATTACAATATCACCAAATCAAAACTCACTTGCACAGCTTTTTGTAATAAACATCTGGTGCTACCTCCAATAACGATGATTAAGCAATTTGTGTGTATCATCGTTGTGGAGAAAAATGGGTTGGAAAAGGTATACCTATTCTATAGAAGTAGAATATCATTTGTGAACAGTAAATGGATTCAGTAAAATCAGCGGAAAATCACTTTGGGATTTTTTGTGCGTGGTAATACAGTACAACACTTTGTTTCTTTGTTACAGTGAACGAGCAAGATTTTAAATTGAAAATTACAGAATCATCGTTTGCAATTTGTCTAAAATTTTGAATTTATACAAAACGCTGATTGCCCGATGATTATTCGCGATGATAGAACGAGTAATGACCCCTTAATACTCGATAAAATAGTGGGCGAAACGTCTCTAAAAAAATCTAGGAGGATAGGACTACACAAAAGAGGTGATTCAATATTTACAATTTATATCATTCCGTCGTAGAGGTCCTCGTCGACGTTTTAAATATAAAGCTTTCACCTGACCTGACCATGTCCCTACTTACAATTACTTAAGAATTCTTGAACTGAGTTAAAATAAGCATCTGCAATACACTTCATTTCTTAAATTCAAAAACATTTTCCCCCAGTCGTTGGAGGTCATTTACAAGTTTATAAAAATCAAAACGCTAACTTGCGTGGTCGAATGGGGCGGCATGCAACAGGCATCTCTAATTATTAATCTACTGCATAAAAGGGGATTGGTGAAATAACCAGCAGGATTTTTTGGCTATTGGATTGCAGCTCAATTTACCTTGTACGATCTCTTAAATATATGTATTAAATTTTAATGAAGAAATAATCAATTTTTTCTATATTACCAACTTGATCTGATCAAATGTCAGAGAAGAAAAATATGTTAGATCGTGATACACAACATTATATACACACAGAAGCTCTCTTTTAATTTACCTGTCTCGTCGATATGGAATACAAAAAAATCGATATTAAATGGTCTCCATAAATAATAAAGAAATTTTTACAAAGTAAATCAACATTTTTCCATGTTTGGCATTTACACCCCTGCCTGTGCATTCCCATTCACTTATTTTTTCCTGCCCAGCCAGCCAAGTTTTAAGTCTTCGAACACGACCATGAAATGAAGCCAAGCCAGCTTTCGTGCCAAGCTGCTGGTGGTATAGTATAGTGGCGATTGGTGAGATGATGCGAAAGAGAAATATCGTTTGATTTCTCAACCCCAAAAGGCAAACTGATTACCAGGGTATTTGAGCAGGAAGGATGATCATATTTTTTGGAGTCGGTGGCAGAAAGAAGAGTTTTCCTTCTTCATCTTTATTGAATCGTGACTGTAGTGTTCTCCTAGCCTTTACCTTACTTAACCTCGCCATTAACATATGTAACTGATGACGGGAGCAGAATGAAATGGCATCATCATTACTTTATATCACAGTTGATTACGATATGAAGAAATGTGCTAAAGAGAACTAGCAACTCATTGTTGATACGTATACACTTCATGAATGACTGTGACTCTGTGCTCTTCCTGCGCCCCACTGTGTACATCAATTTATATAAAACGTGAAAACAGGTTATGCCAAATGTTACCTGCCATCACATCACTAACCAGAGTTGATGTTTGTATTCAGGTGTGTAGTTTTACGCATTCTATGTAACGTAGTGCATCTACACACAAGCATACATGCACTATCTGCAATCCCACACAATGCCCGATTGTGTACGACAATGAAGGGGTAGAACCGTGTGTACGCTAGATTTGCGCTACTACAAAATTTGCACCGTCGACAGAACCACACTTGTTTCTTGACTAGTTGTACGAATTGAACAAAGAGACTTTTAACTTGAGGCGTCTCGAGGATCATGTTCACAGTCCAAGGCGAGATCTACCTGAGCTCACATCCTGCATTTGGTAAAAATGCCCCTTGTCGGGGTGAAATTTGCTGTGAAAAGTGTAACCTTCACGTAGTATAGTGTCTCGTAATTAGGCTTTCGGTCGTGATATCCCAATCCTGTTTTTAAATTGACAAATCGAATCGGGAAGCAGGAATGTGAGATGACAAAGGTATTAGAAGAATGACTGGGTGTTAAAA
>JAHZNA010002137.1:0-10367 GCA_027743935.1 Sinodicranocentrus sp. ZH6
GACAGACGGACAATGATGGCCAAATCAATACTAGATGAAATGATTTCATCTACGTAATAAAGCCCTAATGACTAGATGACGATTTCGAAAAATAGAAGTCAAGAATTTGAGTTCTGATATGCTCTAGTTAATGGAGAGAGAAAAACGGGTGGAGTTAGGTATTAATCTTTTTGTTGTAGTGTAGACACGCAAGCTAATTAAATTAAACTTTGCTCTTTAGAAATGTAAAATTAATATAAGTGGGAGGGTCAAAAGCTTCTCCAGGGCAGAGTCGTCTCTAGTTTCGGCACTACCAAGCAGTAAACATAATGGTGTCAAACGACTCCATTTTCAAACACCCTAGCTAGATTTTTAAAAATATTATTCATGTGTGTCCGATCCTTCCGTCCGTATCCACTTCCGAAGCCACACCGTTTGACTTTATACAATGCTGAATTCAAAAATCGATATAGCCAAACTAACTAGCCAGAATTCCGTCGAAGATGGGCTAACTCAGGTCAAAGGTCTAATAGTATTCAAATGTTTTCCGAATATAATCTACCCATGGCTTGTGATGACTCAAGAAAGAAGGAATACAATGCAATGCAAAGGAGAAACATACATGTGCAGTTCTCCCACTAAAAATGTTTTGGACCAAGTATTCACATGTATAGGTATGAACATTTACAAGTGATGTTGTTTTGTTCATACCTTTAACCTTTACAAAACATTACCCGTAAATTACATATTACAAGATAAGATCATTACAGGTCAAAGGTCACGTCATTTTTCAAATTTTATTTATTACTAAAAACAGAACTGCATTTATTGTCGCGACATCTTGAAAGAGAGTTCCAACCTATAGTGCAGTCTCTAGAGCAAAAGATTAAGCAATCAAATTTTGTATTACTTTCAGAATTACCAGGATGCATGAACGCCACAATACGAAGATTTTTTCTTTAAACACTGCTAATCACAGTTATAAACAGAGTTTAAAATTCCATCAAAAACGAAGATTGTTTTAATTAAAACTCAAGCTTTCGTTGTTAAACTTTTTTTATTGATGTTCGGAAGGCGTTTGACTCTGTTAGACACGACTTGTTAATAAGTAAGCTTATGACGGAATATGAACTTGAGCCTTGGTTCGTGGAAACATTTCGAAATAATATCACCGATAGAGTTTTTAGTTTTGAACACGGGGGAAAGAATTATCCGCAATCGCGAGGAATATGCCAGGGCTCCGCAAAAGGGCCAATAGCATTTAGTTTATTTATAAATGATATCAGTACTGTAATTACGTGTAAGCACCTGCTCTACGCGGATGATATTATTATTTATACTTCAGGCAGTTCAGTTGAGGAAATTAAAACTTTGCTAATACATGAAATGAAGAATATTTTGACGTGGTGCAATGATAACGATATGACTGTGAATTTTGACAAAACATTCTGCATGTTTTTTCACAAATCTATGGACAAAACAGTTGATTTCAGCCAACACAAATCAATTGTTGTTAACGAACACGAGATAAAAAGAGTAACCGAATTTAAATATCTAGGAGTCATACTAGATGAGCACATGACATTCAATGCACATTATGCTCATGTTTCCAAAAAACTTGCAGGGAAATTGAAATACCTGAGGGGGTTTAAAAGGTTTTTTAACGAAAAGATAATGAGAATTATGGTCAACGCTCACATTCACTCAATAACGGACTATGCATTAGATATATGGGCAGTAATCTCTGATGCAAAACTGCAAATGCTTCAGAGGCAAATTGACCGTTTTTTGTATGAATATCACTTTCCAACTCTGGTCAGAGGTAAAATGAATAAAAAATACAAATTTTGTGATGATGAAGCTCTTAGCTTAAGAAGAAGACATGGTTTTCTATCTATAACAGAAAGAAGAGACTTTGTTACACTTAAATATATGTACAAAATGTATAAAATGAAAGGGCTTAATTTTACCGGTAGGCATATTGGTAGAAAACACCCTCTCATAAGGTTGTGTAATTTCACGTCTGAAATATATAGACGAAGTTTAGAGTATAGAGGTGCGATACTATGGAACACCCTGCCCAAGGATTTGGATATAGGAATATTACATTACGAAGTATTTAAAGAACATGTTAAATTATTGATAACTAGGAAGAAATAGTAATGTTACTGATAATTATTTAGCACTTATTATATTACTTAGATTCAGAAGATGTTATATCAAACCGTTATATCAAACCGTGTCACCGTAGGAAGAACAATCACTATTGTGTATTGAATATGGGAAAGACACTAATAAAGTTATATTATTATTATTATATATTACTATTGGGCTGACAGCATTAGAAATAGAAAAAGGATATATTATAGGGACATGACTATGACGTGAATTACAATACATATTCAGCGCTATATAATATACGATGTCGAAATCATGTATTGTATTTGTATATATGTATTCAGTCATATATTGCTTGTCAATCACTAATTCGAATGTGGCAAAACAGCGCAAAGTGAACAGTAGGACCTTGTAGGTAGGCGACTTTCACTGTCTTGTTACTGCGTTGAGAAAAAAAACTGCACCTACCAGTAAACTGTGTATTGCAATGCAACGTCATGTTTGCATGTATGCTTTCTGTGAGAAACTAATGATCAAAAAATGGATACATACCTACTTAATATGTCTGTTGTTTAGTATCACATATTTAAGTAACATACATATTAGCTACAATTGTATGCTTTATGCTCACAAGCTAACAACTGACGGTGACGATTGACTACTGCTCACCAAAGTGCAATTTTGCACAATAAAAAATAGATTACCCTTTGCACGCTCAAAATTACTATAAAATCGACCCATAAATTAGCAGGAAGTCTGGAACTGTCTGAGGAATCTTTTAGAGACACTTCCTTTATAAAAAAACTCGATAAGCATATAAACAGTATGCAATAAGCCATATTATTTTACATCGATCGAGGGATGTTTTAAGTTTTAAAAATCATTTATTTTGAGGGATTTTGAGTGGGATTTTAATGTTGACGTAACGTTGAAGTTTATAGTTGTGCTTAAGTTGTGTTTGCTTGTATTTAAGTATTTTTTTTCACCTTCAGATGTTCTTTCTTTATCTGATTGTGACATTGCATTGTAAGTAGATACGTAGTTTACTTTTATCATCATAATAATAATCATATTGTATACTTCGAAATTTGTAGTGTGAGTGAGCTCTCATTGCACGAGTGTGGCTTTAGCCTGGATTGACAAATTCAAGTGCGACCTTGAGCTTGGTAGAAGATGATTGCGAATTGCGAACAAAAAATATATTTTACCTTGTTATAGCTTGTTACCTTGTTGTTTTACCTCTCCTATTTGTAAAATCTTTCACCATTACCATTACTTTCGTTTCTACTTGGTTTCGTGTTGTGTGGAACGATTAGTTAGTGCTAAAATACATCTAGGACCTAGGTAGGTAGGATATATAAGAGCACGAATGGTTGTCGTACCTCTATTAGAATATATTGATTTATTGATTGTAAATGCGCATATGAAACGATTGTAGTCAACTTTTGTGAAGTATTAGTATTGAGGAAGACAGAAAATGACAGCACAGTTGAAGTAGAGAAATTGATGAATGTGTGGAATATAAGCTCGCAAAATTCTAACTTCTCTACGCGTCAGTCTGTACAGACCTGTCTTGTTCGTATAAACTTGTTAAAATTTGGGGAAAGTCATTCTCTGTAATATCAATATATCACTATTCTGTAAATCCAATCACACACACTTCTAAATCAGTTGGTTGAATGAATAATGAAATTATAGACAGTTAAGAACTATGTTTTATTGTTTTTTTTAGGAAACAGCAGTATAGCAGCAAGCACAAGCAGTACAACTTTTAAAGAAATAATCCAACCGAGAGGAAAAAATGGCTTCTACCGTTCCATACTACTTGGTTCTTGTAGGACTCGTTTTGACAGCATCCCTGGCTGTGTTAGGGAAAGGTTAGATTAAGTTTTATTATAATTTTGAATTTGAAAAGAAAATCTATATGTATGAAAACAATAAACAGTTCTATTCGAAAGCATAACGAATCCACTTTCTTTTCAGGAGATGACGTATGTTTTATAGAAACCACGTGCCAAAAATGTGTTGTAAAAAGATCGAGTCCACTAGAAGCTGGAAACGGAACTTGCATTTGGGAGGAAACCAGTTCTGGTGAAAAATGTGTTAAGGACGCCAACCCAAGTCAGGAAGTCTCAATGATTGTTTATAAACTTGAAAAATGTAAGAATCTACAATTACACATTTCTTAATACACTCCACGGATTCTTTGTTCGATTTGTTCTACAATGCATGAAGCTCTTCTCTTTAATAGGCGCAGATATTCCAACAACTGTAGCTCCGAATACTACCACATCCTCGACTACCCCATCTCCGGCTACTACAAATGCGACAACGCCTGTTACGCCTACTACAACCCCCGTTCCAGCAACAACTAACAGTACAACGACGACGACGACCTCTCCTTCTACTAATGGAACGACTCCAATCACAACCCCAACTCCATCCAATGGAACGACTCCAATCACAACCCCAACTCCATCCAATGGAACAACTACCACTGCTCCGCCGAAACCAACACCTGCTCCCACAAAAGGGGGATTTTCATGGACGTCATTTATTGGTTGGTTTACTATTCCTCTATTCTATTGTTCGATATACCAGGTTGTGATGGTTGGAAATAATTTCTTCTCCCCATGATTTTAGGTGGTATAGTTTTCGCTGCAGCACTTTCATCCGTTGCCTACCTAATCTGGCGTTTCTATAAAGTTCGTTTGGACAGGAATTATCACACTTTGTAAGAAATACTATCACAGAAATTCAAATTGTTGTTAACCCAGTCTATTTGTCCTTTCTAACAACATTTGAACCAACCAAGCAAATCACCTTTCGTCCTAGAATATAAAACCTTTTAATCAATGTGACGATTTACAGTGACCGTAAAAAATTAACCACAAACTACTTCATATCCTCCAGACTAATCTCCTCCTTTCCGTAAAACGCAAATCTACATACATTTATACGTAGTTTTATTTTTTCTTCATCGACTATTTATTACAGTAGTTGACCTTAGTTGTAGATGTGAACCTCCACCTATGTCTGATTTGGCAATTAATGAATTTGTATTCTGCTGACAATTTTCCAGCTCTAATCCAACGTTTTAAAAGTCCCCGACCTTCTACCTGCCTCCCTTCAGTGTGTTGAATCTCTGAGTGCATCGCCGATTTGTTTGTCAACTTTTCAATTGCTAATTACAAAAGCTCGAATGGAAAACTCTTTAATCAGTGCGTATCGTATTACTGTAGGTAATCTTATGTTTGTCTTTCAGGTGATTGTGATGTTTTGTTGTGTTTGTACGGTCATTTAGTACAACGTTTTGTTTGCAAGTTTTTTGATTTGTCTTACATTATGCGTTGAACAGTTTTGTTTTCCGAGGCAATTATCTAACCATAAAATTAGTGTTATCGCTTGGACTAATGCCTTGCTGGAAGAAGTGTATGAATCAGTTTTAATGAGCTAGTCTCTTTAAAATATTAGATAAAAATGATAAAATAGTACATGATATTGTTTTGTTAACACATCTAGACAACAGTAGTGAAATAGAGTAGGTAATTATCCCTAGAGCTAAATAATATTTCGTTTTAATTTTTTCCTTATTTTGTTATGTTCTTTTTCTGATCGATAAACCTTAAGAATTACCATTGGAATTAGTTTTTCCGCAAACAGTCGTTTAGTATAAAAACTTGTGCCGATGATACAGATTAGCATGTAAAGTAAGATTGTATATCAATAATAACCGTCCGAAGTTGTTGAATGTGACCGAAAATATTTCCGTTTTTTGCATGAACCAAATCGTATGATGGCAAAGCTGATGCGATTTAAAACTTAATTAACACGACATTTACTGCAGCTGCACAATCATAGAATTAATCTTGCAATTGGATTATATTATAATGGCTGTTTGAATGCTATAATGTATGAAGTCACAGTTGCTTGGTTTACTCACAAATCCGCTTATGTATCTATCTATCCGTCGTCATCTCTTTCCCACTAGAAATTTTCCTGTCACTGTGTGAAATCGGATCTTTTCAAACTTCATCTGACGTTTGAAACATTTCACGCTTTTAAATTTTTATTGTGTTTCCTATATGTATCTCTGGGATTCCGTGTTATTTTATCAATCCTAAGAGTAGAGATTCTGTCAAGTGAATAGCCTTTTTAGCGTTTTCCTCAAAATATTGCCAACACATATTTCAATCAGGATAGAAAATTTGTGCTAATCCATTTCTTTTCAGGAGTACCAATTTGATATAAAATCCCATACCTCATTGCAAATCTCCGTAAGTAATATCTTTCGGAGGATGTGCGTATTTGAGCGATCAGTGAATGCTGCTTAAAACCTTCCCTTCCTTTGTTGAGGTTCTTCAGCGTGCCGATAAAAATACATCCTGTGTTTTTAAACACGCGCATCCCTGATTATCTTCATTGAAATTATATTTTTATTGTTATTAGTTGTGTCCGTGCTTTGAATTTGATTTCATTGTAATATCTCACTAGTCAGTCACATTTGTATAACACTGTACTGTAATTTGATCCGTCTTCAATTCCAAAGCACAACTGGAATGTGCATGTGCAAAGCGCCAACATATTAAGCTCGGCACATTCATAATGCCGGCCTAAGTACCCATTAAAAGGCCTTGGAATATTTAGTTAGATTAGTTTATTAGACCACACAAATTATAGCCCGAAAAATATACACAAAATGGAAAATCTTCGATCTATGGTTTACAACAATCCTGTTAAACTTTTAGAAAAATGCTGACGCTCAGTTTTAAAAACCTACTAGTTTTCGGATGATTGAGCTAAAGGATAAGAAATTACTATACCTGCACGATTATCCCTATTAATGCCAACTTGGAATTATCATTATGCAAACACTAAAGGGTATAACGTTGCCAATTAAATTATGGACATTATTCTGATAAAAGGTTGTGCTTCAACGAAATTTGAAGTCATGCTAGTTCCGTGAGAATGAGATTACGAAAGTTTACACTACATTTATGTTGTAACTAAAAGAGTTTAAAATTCCCTGTTAAAGCGCGTTTCTGATTGTGAGAATGAAATCAAAAGACACACCACAGTCGCTTATACCATCACACCGAACTACCATCCATATGAATACAAGTTCATATATAAACTGAAAAATATATTGTTTTTGAAAATGTGTCATGTGGATTAACCTCAGTTTAGTTATTAAATTCCGTCCTTTAATGAATCGTGGTTAAGCAAAGGATTGAAAGCAGGATCATATTTTAAAATATCATTAAATCTGAAAGTAGAGTACAGATATTCGTAATTTATTTGAGATGAACGAACTTGATTGAAGGTGTTAATTAGCATCCTTCAATGTTTAATTGCTAGATCTGGTAGGTAATAAAGACCATACTGCAAACTTGCCCCTTGTCACTTATATTCTCTTAATTCCAGTTATCAAATAAACTGCTCTTAAATAATCGCAACCGGTGACCGATAAATAAAACATGAACGGAACAGCCATAAACATAGTGATACAGATATATGATTTGATTAAAAATCATGGATTATTTTATTTGAGGTAAATTACATCCAAAGATTATTACGATGCAAGCATCGTAAACTGAACTTATAAACTAGTTATTTAATGTGTGATTTAGTTAGTTTAAGTTGCAATTATTTTTCGGGGTGTTATAATAAACCATGTATTTTTAAAGTATAAGAACGTACGTACTAAGATTTATTGCTGTTAGAATTACATAATTAGGATAATTTGTACAATTATACGTATCTGCGTGTATTTTGCAATGGAAAGGTAGCTCTCATCTTGCATCTGCAGAGGATTATAATATGCTTAAAAAAATCACCATCACTTTTGGCTTCATGTTTATTATGAGATGCTAACTATAGAAAAATTGGGATCAAATTCGCATTATTTTAGATCAATAAACAATGCGTAAACACGATACGTCAAATATGTGTAGGTTTAAATCAACTAGGCATGGTAATTGTATCGTAATAATTAGGGGATTTTTGTGATTTTCAAACTGTTTGCGTAAATGGCTAGTTCACTTATAAAAGTGTTTTGGTTTAAAATGCCTAAAGAACACATAAATGGATAATTATAAAACCTTAGTTTATTGATGCAACATAAGCAGGTGCTCTGCTATAAGACGAATCTATGTATGCATTAGCAATTAAGATATAAGTGAAATGAGAAAGGTAGTTTTCTGAATAAAATATTATTCAAACAAAGACATATTTACATTGAAACTGTGTGCATAATTAGCTAAAATGGTTGATTGAAATCCATAACATGATGTAATATGTTTCTTCATACTACTTACCTTTTTACAAAAATCTCTTTACCTTTATTGATTGGTAGCATTAAAGGAAACTGCGAAAGTGCTGAATTTTGTAGCAGTATTATAGTACCTTTTACGAAGGGAAATTCTGGAATCAATAGATTGTATATTCCGGACCGGAGTGGTAGTCAGATTTCAAATTTGTCATAAAAATTATCTGTTCATGTCTGCAAGGCAATACCTTCCGAATGATCACACTGCTCAGCATTTAGATGAAAACCAATACCATACTATGTTCAAGAAGTCACGAACACGTCATTGACGTCATGTTAAGCACTGGACATTGTCATCGGCTATTTAAGACTAATGCAAAGCAAACTGCATCGAAGGCCCAGTGGCACGAATGCTTTATCACATTATCACTCACGCCATTTGTTGTAGTCATTTTTATGTGACCAAAATCATTATGTATTCATCACTTTTCTCTAAATAATAATGGATAGCTATTTACCTGATTTATACAGGAAGTACATGCAGATGGGCATTCTAGGTTTAACACAAAATGAAGATTATACTACTCGAAGTGCTTATCAGGCGTCAAACACAGTATTATCATCGGCTAACGTGAGCTCTCAGTGCACTTAGATTACAACTTTTTGTGCAATACCAACACTTTGTGTTAGTTCGCCAGTAATCGTCAGTTAGCTGACAAGGTCGTTTTTATCATTTCCCATGTGTCTCTCTTCCTATCGCACCCTTTATGATTATTCATAAATAATCAGCACTTTAGTTTGTACAAGTGCTGCGCTGTCAGCGGATAAATTAATTAGCACGACACACCTCGGTGGGGTGGGTCGTTAACTTTGTATTTGGTAGTGCTTCCGCGACTCTTGTCGAGCTAAGTCGAGTCCTTTTTCTCATAAAAATCAGACATTTTCATAAAATTTAGAAAATCAAGATGGGCATTGAGGGAACTTACGAAATGGTGTCCAGTGAGAAGTATGACGAGTTTTTAAAAGCTGTAGGTAAGTATTACCTGTTCATAGAAGATTTCATCAGACATTACACCGCTTTCACAAATTCATATTGTTTCCATTCAGTATTTTTCAATTTGGAATTTCATTTAAATTTAGCATGCACATACACCGATACACCACTTAAAGTAGTATAGTAAGAGCGTATTTCCGTTTTACAGGTGTTGGCATGATACACCGTACAATGGCTTCGAAAGCTACCCCAACCATGACTTGGATCAATCAAAATGGAAAGTGGACCCAGAAAACGAAAACAACGTTGAAGAGTTTTGAAATAGTTTTTACCGAGGGGGAGGAATTTGATGAGGAGTTAGCTGATGGTCGCAAATGCAAGGTTTATCCAACGAGAAGATAATGTTTAGTCAGGAGATGTCTAAACGATAGAAAACGTAAACCCATATACTTATGTCTTCCTGTTATTTTGCAGTCAGTAATCACGTTTGATGGTAACAAGCTTATTCACAAGCAGAGAATGGGTGACCTTAGCTCTGAAGTTACCAGAGAATTCAATGGCGATGAAATGGTGACAACTTTCAAAGCCGGTGATGTTGTCGCAAAACGTGTCTTCAAAAGGGTAAAACTAAAGTCCTAGTAGAAAAATATATATTATTCTTATCTAACATTGTTCATTGTTGGTAATGTTTTCTTAAATTGTTGTAGACTGCTTAAAATCATCGCTATCATTGGCACACCGTACGCACTTATATGAAAATATAAATTCCATTAAACATAATAAATACAAATAAAAAACTGTTTGATAAAAAGGTTAGTCTATATGTAATTCTAATTTGCATTTCTAATTCTTCTACACTTGGCTAGATTCACTATGATTCTGTAGTGTATAATGCATACCTGATGGTACTTAATGAATAAAAATATTTTGCTAATTATTAAGGAGCGTAGCTCTTTATGAAATTGGCAATTCCGTGTGTCGGTCTGTAGGTCTGTCTGTTATCGTTCC
>JAHZNA010002138.1:0-37202 GCA_027743935.1 Sinodicranocentrus sp. ZH6
CACGCACTCACTCACTCACTCACTCACTCACTCACTCACAGACACGGATTTTATTATGTAGTAGATTTTATTTTTTGTGTATACATTATATATTAACTGTATGAATTTCTCCTCTCATCATAATATGTATCTTTAGCTCAACCAACCGACCACCGACTAAACGTTGCAAGCTATGTATATAAAATCTTGTACGTTTGAGAAAATAATCTTTCTTAGCTTTCCTTTCCCCAGTTTGCTCTAGCTCTTCAGCCAATCCTTAATAACAAAAAATCTTGTCAGGATGATGGACTTTTTTCAAATGATATTCCATCTAATCTCAGGGATTAAAAGGAAATAAGAATAGGAGGACTTGGAGGATGAGATCAACTAGAAAAATGAAGAGAGCCAAAATAAACCTGGTAGCCACTCAAGGGAAGAATTCCTCTTCTAAATTTAATACATTTCCAAGAAAGGCAAACTAATAACACTCCCCGCTCTTATAAGCATTCATAACTACGAAGCTACAACCTACAAATGGAGTATAAAAAGCAGCTGTGGCACACAAAAGTTTACTTGTCTCCTTTCTTCGCTACCGATATATCACCAACTAGAGTAGATAGCCAGAAGTAGGAGAGAGAAAAATTAGAATTCAATATCACATCCTTCATGTTCGCTGTTTCCCTCCATTACTTCAATGGCGATGCAGGTTTTGAGCTTGTCTCGAGAAAGTTCACTTCAACTTTTCTTAGCATCATCATGAGCCTTTGAAGTGTTTGCATTATCGTACTTTTGTACTCCCCGATATTCCCATGTGAAATCTTTGAGCGGCTGTACATGTCGATAGGTATATAGAGTTCAGTGGCTTATTGATGATGGATAACACGCAGAAATACTTCGTTTCTTGTAGGTTATGCGTTTTCCATTTGTCTAGCTAACTACAACATCACCCATGCTTCTTTACTGTACTGTAGTCTACTTACATACAATCCGAGCAGGGTACTTTTATTCTATGGAACGTATACCGTGTGTACTACAAGAGAGATATTTCCCTTTTGTTCCTCTCTTTGTCTTTCCCCTTTTGTCATAGTCATCATTACATCATAAGCACTGGCTCGCACTAGTTCATGAATTCTAGAATTATTGTGTCACTTAAGCATACAGCGTGACAGCATTGTCATCAGACCAAATTACAAAGCCACCCAAAAACTACTCACATTCTATTCTACAGTGATAATCGCTTATCTCCCTTTAAACTCAGCATCGAATTGTATGCATGCATATTTTAATTGCGTTCATCTGGTTAGTCATATATATATGTACATATGTATACATCAACTTCCCAGTCAGTGTCAGCTTCTTGTTTCCCATCATGCTGGAAAGTAGATAGCTTTCTAGGAGTAGCTGGAAAATGCTCCCACTTTCATTTCGGCTGATTGTGTGGCGCAAAGGAGGATGATGTGATGTGGTATAATGGCAACACGAGAATATGAGGAAAGGCATGGAGAAGCGAGCAAAAAGGCACCACAGGATTTTCCCAGCTGCGTTAATGGACACGAGAGAGCTGTGTACTCCTGTATAAAAAGAGAAAGTGAGCATGGAGCTTTTCCCAGTTTTTAGGAGAGAGGACACTTGGCATGAAGCTTCGTGTTCTGAAGGCTTTTAGCGAGAAAGGAGTGGATAAAACTATTTTCAAGAGAACTCTTCGAATTGTGACTTTTAACAAGAATGTCATTCAGATTCGCGTAAAGAGAGGTAGGGAAAAAGTGCTTCTTGTGTTTTTTCCTCCTTTTTATTGCATTTCTCGTACATGTTATTTCTGAAGTGGAGTGTTCCAAATGTCGAGGAAATTACGCTTGTCCTTGAGAACCTGACAAAAATACTTTCTGCTTTTGGCAATAGGACAAACTAGGAGAAATCCAGACATGAATTCCATGCAGTATCTGGCTGGCGTGTAACATGAAGATTAAAACAAAGACAAATTAGATCATTTTCCACTCCTCTGATTTCCTCGTCTTGTGTTTGTGGTTTGCGTTCTGGAACTAGTTTTCCACTTGAAGAATTAATATGAAAGAGTTGAGTAGACGCAGCTAATTGTGTTGCTCAACGAGGTTCTCAAATTATTTCGTGATGAATGAGCCAGGAAATGGCTGTCATATTACCTCGGAAAACTATGTAATTTAAACCCTTCAACCTCTCAATTCACAACTTCATCCACGCAGGAAACTTCCAGTTTCCAGAACTATATTGCTGCTTCTGTCAAGCCTAATCCGAAGGAAATTACAAGGTATGCCATAGTATAATATTATGTATTATGTATGTGCTATAACGTTTCCCTATATTCCTCTCTCTCCTAACCCATGGCGAGAAAACGGTTAATTGTCTGTGGAAGTATTTCAATTGAATTTAATATACGAATCGACAACTGAGTGCACAAATATCTTCATAGTAGTTTTCTTTTGTAGACATTCCATCCTTTTGAGTTTGATATTTTCCCCTTTTATATTCATTGCACGTCTTCTTTTCTCAATCATATCTCCTAATCCAATTTCTCTTCTTTCTTTATTTGGGCACTTTCCAGCAAAAAAATATTTCTCCTCTCCTGTGATTTCGTTTCACTTCGTTTTTTCTTCAAACACAATAAGT
This sequence comes from Sinodicranocentrus sp. ZH6, assembly GCA_027743935.1. Classification (NCBI taxonomy): domain Eukaryota; kingdom Metazoa; phylum Arthropoda; class Collembola; order Entomobryomorpha; family Entomobryidae; genus Sinodicranocentrus; species Sinodicranocentrus sp. ZH6. The sequence goes on from JAHZNA010002138.1 coordinate 2,623, forward strand.
ATAAGACTTCTATACTTCTATACTTTTTCCTTCTCTTTCTGTCATGTTATTTATCATCATCAATTCCATGCAACATGCCATGCCCATAACTGACTGAGGTAATAAAGAAAGAGGAACGTAGTCAAGAAAAAGTAAACAATGCTGTCGCGTTCGATAGGATTCAACTCTTTTCATTAAATAAAAAGGAATCCTTGTTTATCTTCCATTTATTGGCTTTTGCTCCCAAGCGAATAGGATCACTTAAATTTGTCCTCGTTGTTTTCCCTGATATTTTTCCTATCTCTAATATTCCTGTTTTACATGATGTTCAGTACAAGTGCTAACTAGAAGGAAAGAGATGACATACACGAAATAGGAAACTTGATCATTTGTGTATCTATTGCAAGTGCACAAATTCTCTTTCCTGGAAACGGAAAGAGGGGAAAAAAAACTTTTCTACTTACAAAAAGGAAAGCCCGAGAGCAACAGGATATAGCTTTATCACGTGCTTTTCCTTCCAATACACACTACTCCGGTACAATCCGCTTATTTAGCAGCTTTTCTCCGTTCCTTCCTATCCTATTTTCTTGAGAAAGAGGAACTCGCTTCAACTTGCTTTCCCCTTCTCTGATGGTGATGATGACGATGATAACGTGATTCATTTATGTATACTGTAGTCGTAGTATCGAATGTAGGGTGAACAAGTGGACAAGGACTTTAGAACGTAGGATGAAAGCAAATATGTCGTGTTGCAGAAGAATGGAAAGGTTGAATGCCACTGATGGCCGTTTCGGCTGGTGTCAGCGTCCCTGAACTACGCAATTTGAAGAAAATGCAGTAAATGTACGACCTATAATGGAGTGAATGATTGTGTAAATCACAGAAATAAGATTTTGATTTGTACTACCTGGTTGACTGGAATTTTACAGACACAGAGGAAAGAAAAACAGAAAATTGGAGAGAGAAAGCCTGCCTGTAGGATACCTTATTTTAAGAGAGCTTGTGTTTTTGGGAGAGGATGCTTCTGTGTTTAACTTACTTGATCAAAGAGAAAATGACTGAAATGAGTATATGGCCATACTGTACTTATTAAATCACCATGCTGTGAAAGCAAGTTTCATCCTTTTTCCAGCAAGAATGATACAGTTCAGCCTCCGAACGAGTAAATATAACGAGTAAACGAAATTGTATATGCATCATGGGATCGCGACGACAAAGTGTGATTCGTCACCCACTCCAGGATCCATTGGTAAATAGAAACCTAATTTCAATAATTTTATTATGCATGCATCATCCATAAATAATTGCTTTTCTCCATGCTTCAGTGGACGGAAAACGAATTACTTTTTGCTTCAAACTTCAACGATCGACTGCTTTAAGGGAATTTATTGTTTTCTTTATATTTTGCCTCAAGGAACATTTCAGAATGTATTTATTTTGATAGTAAAGGATTGTAGTAAAACATTGATTTTTATCCTCATGATTTCAATCCTCTGGTTGATTCTTGAATGCAGATCCTGGGAAAAATTTTACTCTATTTGCCTGTCGAAGATTTGAAAGCTTGTCGGTTAGCAGTAAAGCAGTGGCATGCGCTGGCAACGTTAATCCTCGCTGACAAAATTCAAGGAATTGTCCTTCATGAAAAAGCTGAATGGAAGAAATTTTTGAAAGTGCTTACCAAATCTTGCACATCTTCTAAGCTACAAGGATTAAATCATATTCATCCATTTCATTCCTTTATGTTTTACGGATGTTATCCTGACGATCCAAGCTGGACACCATATAAATCTGCTCTGCTTGATTATATGCATGCCAAGGTGAAACTTCCGAAGAAGACTGTTTGGGAGGAAAAGTTTTTTTCCACTTTTGGACTCCAAGTTGTGGAGCTAAGGTACTGTCAGTTTAACTTTTTAAACACGGAAAGAGCCCTCCGCGAGTTTCGAGAAATGCTTTCAACCAGCTGTCCAAATTTGGCTGCCCTGACGCTGGAATTTCAAAAGGAATCTACAAGTCGATCGACTTCGACGCCCACTCCATCGCCAACCCCAAGCCCTAGTCCGTCTCCACAAATCCCTAGTTCGGGTGGTTTAAGCACGTCATCCAATATTTTCTTTCCACCTAATGAAGACTCGCTGAAAAAGTCTATGGACAACTTAAAAAAGTTTACCTTTCGTACCGACAACAAATGCTGGGTAAATCCAAACGCGCTTGAGGAGTTTATGAGTTTCATGCCCAGCCTTGAGGAGTTCACGTACCGCTACACTGGAGCAAAGAAACAGTGGGCATTTGTCCGCAAAGTGGATGTAATTGACATACTATGTAATCTGATTCAATGTGGGAGTTTAAGTAAGCTCGCTGTGCTGGATTTGGACTCAAAAGGAACTGTGCTGGCAGGTGAGGATTTTCGCAAACTTTCCAGTCTAGGTAGTTTCAAGCGGGAATTGCCTTCAACAACATCCACAGAAACATCAACAACATCCACTTCATCTCATAATCCTCATGGAATGATTGAATTGACCCGTTTCTCTTGCCAATGTTTCATAAAGTCAGAACAAGACTGGGAATACTTTTGCAGTTGGCTGAGCCAATTTAATTTGTCTGTGAAGGAAATAGATATCCAGGTGCGGAGTCATTTTTCTCAGTTACCTGCAGAAGAGCAACTTCCCCAACTTTTTCCCAAAGTTACTTTTGCAACTTTATTGTTGGATAATAACTTTCAAGTGTTCCTCCGTCGGATGCCGAATGTGGAAAGGTTTTGCGGAGTATATGACAACGAGCTGCTACCATTTTGTTCAACGACACAATGTCTAAGTTTGGATAGTGGTACATATATGACGACCACGACAACCTCACCTGGAAAAAATAATGGTGCCTCATCAAATTCTTCATCATCATCTTCCGCAGATGGGAAATACGCACTCAGCAGTCTCCCTCCTCAACATCCTATACATGGGATTAAACAGGAAAGAAGTGGAAGTAAAAAGCGAAACACGATGGAAAGGCAGATTAAATCAAAGCCAGAGGATGTTTCTTCTGGCGATAATGCTATGGTTGAAGGAGCACAAGCAACTTCTTTTTCTCAGGGTCCCGCACAAACCTGTGCTGTTGCTGGTTCAACAGCAGGAACTTATGCTTGTTCAGCCAGCTATTTGAGAATTTTGAGCAATGAAGAATCCATGCTGGACATTGAATGGAAAGCTCGTCTTTTTCGCAACGTGACATCTCTCGAGACAGACATTTACTTTGATCAGGATTTACGATTGATTTGGACTCATTTGCAAACGCTCACTGAGCTCATTCTCCATCTGAAAACAGTGATCCCTGAACAGGCTTTCACAGGGGCTGGTGTACCACCTATAACATTTCAAGAGTTGAGTAAACTTTCCTCCAAGTCGGCTAAAAATAGAGACTCTATAGACTATCATGATGAAGAACACTTGAGCACTTTGGATGAGTATCCTAACATCGGAATGATGAAAGGTAAAAACGTAAAAAGTTCAATGAACTACACGTTTCACACGGATTATAAGACCTAGATTTTTTAAATAATCAAATCATATATATATATGGCACGTCGAAAATTATGTGGCTAATAGGCATTCGTGCGAGATGAAGTGATTAAATTAATCTTTTTGAGTGTAGATCTAGAGCTATTCGAAATACATACAGAGGGACGACAAGATGCTTTTGGCTCACAGTTTTCTGCCTCCATAATAATATATGGAGTATCTCTTCTTCCTCAGTTGCGAAGACTAGTTCTTCCTCCTGCAATCCCGGTATTTAATAATTTAATTAAGTGTTCTATTGCCCTTACCTAAATTTATTTCTCCTTCATTTCTGTTTGCCAAAAAGATTTTTAGTTTGTATGCTTGATTTTGCAGCCAAAATGTCTGGAAAACTCGGTTAGCTACTTGGGAAAACTTTCGGAACTCCGGTACCTGGCAGTTTGTGACGACACATTTAATAGCGTGCTACCCTTCCATGTTCTAAAAAGCGGCTTGCCGGAACTCGAAATTGTTGTCAAGTATTATCAAAGTGATATCAAAAGAAATCTTTGCAACCCATGGCGTGCTGAAAGGCTAGTCGTAAGTTTTCAAAGAGAAAAATATGCATTTTGGACTATTCAGACATTCATTCCCATGTTAGAAATTAATTTCACAACTGTCGACAAAACTTTTTTAAGTTCTGTGAGAAATTGAGAGAATGAATCCGCTTTTGAAGAATCAGCAAAATAGCTTCTCCGAATATTAGTAATAGTTTTACGATAAAGTTATGAATGCAAGTCATTACATTGGCAGATGAAACACTCGATAAAAAAGTTTTGACAGGCTTGAACACATCTACTAATATAAAGGCTGTTCATTTTGCTTCTCCAAAGTTTCCAGACTTCCTTCCTGAACATAGATCGACATCCCTTGGTGAAGTTCCAAACACAACGATTCCCCCACCACCACCATCGTCATCTACAGTACGAACACGGACTCGATTTCACTTGTCCAAGCAGTGCTCTGCACCATAAGGAGTAACGAGGTATTACTTCATGTCCTTCCCAACCGAGTTGGACGTTGACAATCGTAGGGATCCATATTATACCGACCAAACGAATACAAAACAACCTTACTGTCAAAAATGGAGTCTGCAAGCTTTCGACGTAAAATGTCATTAAAACAAACAGCTTACTCATAGTAACAAAGTTGATAAACTTACAAATTCTCGACAAATATTACTTTTTTTCTTGTCTTGAGATTTCAGATTTCAGTCGTATAAAGACTATCTTCCTCTACCATGACCATTTGTACAACTTCACGTTCTGTGGTGGGTTAAAACAGTGTAGTATAGAGCAGTAGTCAATCGCAGATATCACAAATTGTACGAAGTATAAGTATTGAAATCGGAGACGAAGATGAATATATATTATAAATATGTTAATTAATATTAATAGTAGTACTCATGACGATGAAATGGATTATATATGGATGTAAATACTTGTCCAAAAGCATGCTTAAAAAGTTCTGTATACTGGTGATAGTGAGAAGTAATGAAACTTTAGAAAGCATGGGAATCATGGGATCTGCATGGATGGACATGGACATGTATATTTTTGGCTCATGTGTTGTCCTCGTTCGTGTCTCACATTGTCAGTCTTGTGGGCAAAGTTAATAGGCTTTACGCCTGTTTTAAGTATTACTTCCCAATAATTTTATGTCACTATTCTAAATTGTCGACTTGCAGAAAGATGCTTATCATGAGCTAACATGATCAATCATCATTATAATATTTCTAATTATGGCAAAATAATTGTCCCATTTCTCATTTGATGATTTATTTGATACTTCTTGGCATCACCTACAATGTATTGAAATTATAAATGTCTATGGATGTTGGTAATTTTCTTATAACGATTTTCTAAAAATAAGAATTTGAATTTAGTTTCGAACTTGCTTGCTATGGGCAGGTCCCTTCTTGGGTCAATGTTTGGTCAGAGTGCTCTTTCTCAACATCCTTACATGGAATGTATTTCACATTTTTCCAAGTGAAATATACACAACATTAAACCTAAATACACAAAATGTAAAAGCCACAAAATGATAGATGCGATTCCACTAAATACACTCTGCCTGCAATGTAATCCATGCTTTTCTGCTTGCTAGAGCTTCTTGACCGTGACCGGAGAGAAGCCGTTTTGGAAAAAAGGCGTTCCGGAAAGAAACCGTTATTTACAACTGTGGATGGATATGAACGGCCAACATAATTGGGCGGCAACAAATTGCATACAAATTGCATGCAGAAATACAATATTGCATACACGAAATTGCATACACGACTGATTACACCAATTTTCAATGTTTACACCAGCTTTGAGATTGTTTTGTTTAGTTAGGTTAGGTTAAATCGGTGCAATCACTAAATTGGTGTTAACAAGGAACTTTGAGAACATAAATGCATGAGAACATTCAGAAGTTCATTTAACAAACGAAATTGGTGTAATCACTAAATTGGTGTGTAAACAAAACAAACTCAAAATTGGTGCAATCAGTCATGTATGCAATGTTGTATTTTTGCATGCAATTTTTTATGTACTTACTTTAGGGGCTATTCATTTTTGTAGATGGGCATAAAAAAGAAGGGCATTTTTCCGTAACGGCTTTCTTCCGTTGAGCTTCCTTCTATCCTAGAACCCTTCTTGACATGATGCAAAATCTCCCCATCTGTCCATTAACTGTGAGATGATGTCCAAGCTTACAAAAAGATGATGCTCTATCTGATTGAGAATGGAGATCAGTGCACAATTGCACACCCAGCATAAATGTATAATACTAATATGATCTACGATAAGTCTATATGTCTAATGATAATTAAGTCTAAAAATGAAGTACGTTGATAAATTGAGTTAACAATTCATATATGCTTTTTTTAAAGTTGACACTTTAACGAAATGATACTCAGTAATAAATCATTATTTCAGATTCTAGTCTAGTACGTAAATTACGTCACATCACGATATCCTGATTTTTTACCCGTTGCTTCTTTTTTATTGAACGCCACAATCTAACGGCAAATGGCATTTGGCGATAGTTCAGCCAGAACAGAAACAGACAAACCTTAAAGCTGACGAAACCTTAGACATCCTATATTAACCAGTGAGTTGTTGTATCTTTGATATTAACTTACTTTGAAATTACGACTACGATGCACGCAAGAGTTACCTCGAGCCAAAGAGGTTATAACTTATAAATACATATATACTAGAGCCCAGTCCAGTCAGAATTTTTTCCGGGAGAGAGAAGCGGGCCTTAGTACGGGTTTTACTATGGGGTTTTCCTTTCCTATCGCGGCCCGCTTGCGCTTGCAACAAACTCCAAAAATGGATTTTTTAAATTTAAATTGAAAACTCTTGCTCATCTCTTTGTCTCGAGCAGGCAATAGACAATGTTTTCATATTTCATTTGTAATCAAGTATGCATGCATAAGATTGACTTGAACTTCCTGTCGTGCAGATTTGAACATATTAAATGTCTTCTTATTGCCGTCTGCATACAAGAACCAGAAGGAATTTCCGATCTTCATTAACACTCAAAAGGGCATAGGCGGTTGGATTGGACCAGGGGTGGGGCAGTAAATAGTAAATAAAGATTTTTGGTTTTCTGGACCGATCTCGACGATTAAAACATTTTTGGTTTTCAAAGGATTTTTGGACAAATTTTTTTCTTTTTGACTGAAATTTTTCGAAGATTTTTGAAGAACTAATGGATTATAACCTAACCTAACCTAACATAAGATAATAATTAAGTAATATAGAATTGGTTTGGTCGGTTAGGTTAGATTTTAAATCCATTAGTTCTTCAAAAATCTTCGAAAATTTTCAAAGTCAAAAAAAAATTCGAAAATTTTTCCATGTCCAAAAATTCGTTGAAAACCAAAAATGTTCTAATCGTCGAGATCGGTCCAGAAAACAAAAAATCTTAGTGCCCTGCCCTTGGTCCAATCCAACCGGCATAGGCATAAAGAACTGGAATTCGTTTATGCCAATGCCAGCCAACCAACCTGATGTGGTGAATATTATGTACCAAATGCGTTTTATGTGAACGATATTTAACAGTTTTGGACTCTGGAATATGCTGGTAAGTAAGTTTAAAGTAGTAGTGTACATAAATACTAGGTGAGATCTATTTTTGACAAGTTTATAGTTATAATATAATATACATCGCACACTCATACTCATGCCAGTTTCCTCTAGTCAGTCTGCTCTGAAAAGTACATAATATCTTGGTATTATAGCTCTGTTCGATCAGTTCGATGTAACGTTGCCATTTGCGTGCCATTTCAATGTGGTGTGGTGGATATGGAATTATGGAATCTGAATGTTCTTCTGTCTTCATGTTCTACTCTACAACTACGTTACTGTAGCTACATGTAGTAATGTATGTAAAAAGTACAAATGCAATGCGAGGAGGAAGGAATCCACAACGAGTTGAACTAAAGGATAAATTTAGGTATAAATCAATTAGGCTTTGTCGTTGCGAATACGTACATAATCCTCTCAATCGACACGCAACAGTCCCAAACAGATATATATATACTATATACAATGCATACGTAGTACGTCATATCATATCATTCATGATAACGAGAAACGTTTTCATATTGAACTGCTGAAACTGAAATAGAAAACTAGTACTTTATAAAGCAAGGGTATAGATACTTTGCTGGTTTGCGAATGTGAGCATGAGTTTTAATACACATTTAAAGGAAAGGAACATCATAATATGCATAGGAATGAATACACTTTATGTATTTTTTCTCATTTGTAAATGGATATATGGATGGAACACATTCAGCTTCAGCTGCACACTTACTGACCGGCCGAACTAGACAGGTGAGTTTTGCACAGATTCCACATCTACAACATGCACACAACTTCACACTTCAACAGAAAATGAATGAGTCAGGTACAAACGTTATTTTAACTTACAGCGTACAGCACAGTGCAAAAGTTTACGCGACGGTGACTAATATGTGTTCATCAAACAAAATATATAACGATTTTTATCTCCATCCGATACGTAGTACACTACAATGTTGATATTAATGTGTTTTTTATGTGGGTCTGCTGTGCACACTTGTGCTGCTTTGCTGACGTTTTTCTCATTCATCGTAAATTGATGAACTTTCATGAATTACCTATTACAAGAAACGTTTTGACATTTTCCAAATCAGTATATATACTTCGGAACATGTAGGGAGTTCATTCAGTAAAGAATAATCCTCTGTCAACTGATCTCAACCCTTACGAGATCTTCTAGTTTTAGTAAATTCAGAGTTTTTATTATTTTATTTTATTTCTCGCTTTCTCGTACTTTTGTATCGTTCTAGTCACACAAGTTGTATTTTTTATATTTTACTCAATTTCGAAAACTACACACAGTTTTACTACTAGTAGTGCAATATCGTTTAACTTAAATTACTCCAAAATGAGTAAAAGTAGCAGCACGAAATACAAGCAATCCATATCTTCTGTTGCAAAGTCCATCACCTCCCAAGAAGTTGCGGAAGTGACGCAGAAGGACGAACTGCCAGGAGTAGATTACAAAAATAAATTACGATCCCGATCTTTACGGCATAATCGACTCAATCTTACCACAACGGAAGGAGAATCCCGGTTCTTGAACTCTGTCACAAAAGAACTTTCCAAGAAAACCAATATCCGAAAAATCCAATCCTCATTTCAAAACGAATCTTCTGAATATGGCGCAGCAACCGCCAACAAAAGCATATTTTGCACAAACCAAGAAATCATGGCTGATGTATCTTCCCCATTATACGGAATCAGTTCACCCTGCTATATCCAGAAATGGAAAAATGAAGAATTAGTCAAAGAATTCTCAAGTGGACTTGAAGATGATGACGACCTCTTGGAAAAACATGCCAGGGCTAGGGTGCTCGCCGTCAATATGAAATGGAGAAACGGGATTCAGGTGAAACAAGGTCACAGGTTTAGCACCAAGACCATCCAGCTAGAGCCCACTATGGTGAAGACAGACTTTGATTTTGAATCCAAATTAAAATTCAACAATCATTTGGAATCCGAATGTGAGCAGCTTTTTCCTAACTGGAGAGAAAACCTGATGATTCTTGACGGACATGATAACCAAGGACAATTCAGCACCCAGTACGGAAACAAGACAATTAACAAGGGAGCAACATCCAGGCAGCTTTTGTTGGATGCGTCTCCATCCGCTCCTTATTCTCCACAAGGAGATCCGTTTACCAGAGAGTGGAAGGAATATACTGATCTTAAAGAGCACAAGGTTTTGGCGATACCGCATTATTCCAGAAATGGTTTTCACACAGATCTCAGCCAACGCTACCAATTTCCGTACCAGGCTAAGTTTACCATTGGGAAAAAGGTTTTCCAACACAAATTCATTCTCCAACTGCCACTCTCTCAGTCTCCTCAACATCTCGGACTTATTTTTACCTTCTCTGATGATCCAAAAGGATTTTCCAAGCTGAGAATAAAGTCTTTATTGACGGTTTACAGTGTTTTCCCCATGAGTTCAAAACACGCCTGTTTGGAAACGTATGCAGGCATTGAAAATGATAGGGATGATGGGGAATCTGTCGAAGGGAAAAGAAATTCAAGTACCAAGGCTGCAAAGAACGCTGTCAAATTGCTCACTGACAACATGGAGGAACATAAACTTGAGAGTTGTCCTTGGAATCAAAGTTATCATTTGGAAAGAAAATTACCCCAACCAGGAGAAACCATTTCACGAGATCGACGATTGTATCGCGAAACTCTAACGGGGAAAAAAGAAAAAAAGAAGCAGCAGATTCGCAAGACCATTAAACTGGAGCAAGATCGTGCTTGAGAAAGTCCTAAATTTATTCCTCATTGTGTAAGGAGGAAAACTATTCGAATCAAATTGAACTTTTAATCAGATTTAAATTGTTGCAATAAAATTTACAATTATTCAAAATCAACGCATATTCTTCCTCGGAGTATTTATTTTAAATGCATATAATCCAGGGTTGGCATATAGTTCAAAATTATATAATCTTAACCCGGCTCTTAGCAATGCGATGCGTGGCGTAAATCCACACCCATTCTACAATACTGATTGTTTAATTTCCATAATATCTACTTATTTCAAAGCATGTCCATAAAACTTGTTCATATCCGCTCTGAAAGGAATCTCTTTATGCAGTCAAGCAAGGTCAAGGTTTGTTTTTTCTATTTCAATTACTCAAATGTTTTTTCCCTAATTCGAAATAGTCATTTTTGCTGTACTGCCATCTTCCTGCGATTGCGTCGTCCACAAACCAAATGAACTCCAAATTTTCTGGAACATGTGACACGAATGAATAAAATCCTTTTGGCGTTTGATTTCTTTGAATTGCAATAAAGTGCAAACCATATGTTGTATGTGGAGTAAAAAGGTGTATTATTGCACACAAACAAGGAATGTGTGGACAATGAAAATTGCGCAAAGTTCACATTCATGTACATAGTAATTTGTGAAATATATAATTATTACTTACACAAACTAGCGAGGACATTGGTTGGGTGAACAATGGAAAATGCAATAATGCCAATGCCATGCATATTTTTCCTCTTTGGAGATAAACAATTCTCTTTGATCCCAATTCCCAGATATAATTCGCCAGAATTTTTATATTTACAATTGTTTTGTTTAAATACAGTGTGCAATTTCATTCAGATCTGTATTTTGCCTATTTGCAAACATCTATTTTATGGAACCGGACTGCCGGACGCGGACGACTGTCTTTACTTCTCAATCCGAATAAATTGTGTCAGTCCATTTTGCGTTTCAAATTGCACCGGGGAAAATTCAAAATACGGAAAAGTTTTCGGACAAATCCAAGTTTGTTGATGGAAATTGATCTCAATTCTCGATTTGATTGACAGTCAACAGTTTTTTTCTAGCATCTAGTGATCTAGTTTAATTACTGTACTAGTATTCCTTGGGTGTTTTCTTCGCTCGTCGTTTTTATTTGTTAGGTGTATGTTTTACATAATACAACTACAAAATGTGATTACAAAAATTAGGTCATATGTCATGTGTGATGTTTTGTAAATTTGTTTGAAACGAATATCAATTTGGGTTGATTCTACTTCCAGAAAGTGACAAGTATTTACTACGTCATAAGTCATAGTATCTCACACCGGTGGGTACGTACGGGTATGTATATTGTATTTGTATGCATATCATTCATCATGTGATTATGATAAACATAATTAGATTTTATTGATTTGCGTGTTTGGCTAGCACTCATAAATACTAAATACGTACCATATTGTTCATTTGGACGCTGTCAATTGATTAAATAAAAGATATTAATTGTGAACAAAGGCTGAAGTCGTGAAGTGTGGGATTTGATTTAAAACTGAAAAGGTTGTGATCAAAAAGTAAAAGAACGTCTGACAGATGACAGATTTCTCGGCTGTTGTGCTTGTGTTAATGCTACTTACCAAAGATGATTTATTTTCCATTCAATATTCAATAGATTTGGTGGAGCCCAGGGTTTAAAATCGAAAGGAACGTTGACATTGACGTTTTTATAAGTTTGCAAATTTTTCATTAAAAATGCCGAGAAGTAAGAGGCTTCGTTCTATTGGAGGATGCAGTATCAGGATTACTCAAACTACTACGAGTATCAGCGATAATAGTAGCAACAGTTGCAGGAGCAAGCTGGAAACAAATCAGAATACTAATGGAACTCTTGGAACAAAAACAGAAAAAAAGGAAGGTGAGGTTCAATTTATCTTAAATTCAAGACAAAACTCTTTCAAATTCATCACATACACTATGTAGGCTTAATCACATAGAATTGGATGCTTACTTAATTCCAGAAATGCCCAAGGCCAAGGATATTCCTGAAAAGGGTTACGAGAAGATTGCAACAACAAAACAATCTAGCGTTCCAAGCAGTATTAGAAACAGTTCATGCTTCAAGCCAGGCAAGTTACATGTAAAAAAATATGTGTCATGTCATGTGTAAAATTTGAGGTAGAGCGATGTATACAGTTGACAGTGATTAACTCCGATGGAGCTGGCCAATGTGGCCAATTTGACTAATTTGAGCGCTTCACTATATTTCTTATGAGTGAGTTCCTTGCCTACGAACAAAGAAACAGAACAGAAAGAAAGCGTTCACAAATGAAATTCTTACCAACCAGCAATACCAGGCAGAGGTTTAAGACCTATCCGGTCAAGGGGGGGTGAAAGATATTTGGCTGAAAATTTGTCGTCATGTGCACTTTAATATGCATAAAAAGAATCCGCTGAAAAATATTCCAATTTCCACCCCTAAGTGCCCGAAAATCGGCCTGGCGGGGGATAAAAATTGAAATTTCAAAGTGGTTTTTTGCCATTTTCAGGCAATTAGGTACGGAGAGTGGCCAGTTTCTCTGTGGATTCGTCTTTTTCATGCTAAAGTACCCCTAAATACAAAATTTCATCAAATTCCAACCACTTTGAAATTCCAATTTTTCCCCCCGCCGGGGCGATTTCTGGGCACTTGGGGGCAGAAATGGAAAATATTTCATCGGATTCTTTTTACTCATATTAAAGTTCACCTGTGTACAAATTTTCTGCCAAATATCTTTCACCGTAAACGTCTGCTTGCATACACAGCATACTTCTACCTTAATAACAGCATCCAATTTGAATACAAAAATCTCTAAAAAAAATCTGTAAAAATCTAAAATACCTGGTTCCCCTTGTTTTTCATGAAGGCCTTTTGTGTAAGGGTAATCTGCCTCCATGTCCGTCCAGTCTTCATTCAGAATACTATCCATTTTGTTTGTCTTTCTCCATCGCAAATTCTATATGCAGTTAGAAACATTCGAAATCAAAGAACTCTTTTCTAATCAGTAAACTTACAATTAGAATAAGAATCTCACGTCTAACAGCATCTCTTCTGCTCGTTTAATGTCGAAATTCTCAACTTATACAGGAAAATAAATCATTCAAGATCATCACGTCATTATTTTAACTACTTAATTAATCGTTCTCTAGCTTTGGAAATATTAGAAATACACATACCTCTCAGCCAACCTATCAAGAAAATATCTTCCTTCATATAAGCATGTGGCAATTTGTTTATGACTTTTTCTCGAAACTACGTGCAAACAAATCACATCCAACTTTGCCATAAATTCCTTTTGTTTTAATTTACGATGAACATTTGTAAAACTGGAAAATTTGTAAAGATGGATAACCTTATCAAGTAAAGCCTTCTGTCTTAATGTAATCTTCAAATCCCTTTCAAAAACGGTGGATCCTATAACTGAACCAGTTTCGAAGCAGAAAATCCAGTAGAATACGACTACAAACCATTTCAGGATTTGAAACAGTTCCATATTTTTGCCACGAGAACAATTAGGCCTAAAACTAAAGTTAAGTAAATTAAGTTGAAAGGGACAAATTGGTTGGGTTATCGTTGGAGAGAAGACCAAACGATGAATTGTGTTTCTGGTAGTTTCTAACACGTTAATAAATCTATTTATCTATCAGCCAGACACAGCTATCAATCCTTGGCTCACATTTATTTCTCCAACTCTTGTCCCCTGAGACAGATAATAGATTGTGCAACAAGCAAGCCCAATGAGTTATCCATATTTTCTGGTTTCAATGCAAGTTTTTTTTTCTTTGTAAAAAGTGGTTTATTTATGGAAAAGGTACTATGCTACTGGTCATCTCCGATGGCAAACATATGTAGATTAGCATTGGCTTATCAGTCCAAATCATTCGAATTGAAATAACATGTAACTACTTTTTTAGCAGCATAATGTAAACCATTTTAAAATCTTCGTATTATTACTTTCTGACAAGTGAACGAATACATTTTGGGATTACCCTTCAGTAATAATTATAGCATGGACGTGGTCTGGCATGTTAATGGAAAATAACATTTTTCCTGGAGGAGTAAAGATTTGCAACCCGTCAAGCGAGGTATTACAATACAGTCTGGATTTTTTTGAAGGATGGCAAAAAATATTGTTAGATGACATCAGAAAATTTACCTCTCCATGATAGCTGCTTGCAGGAAGGGTAACTGAAAGAAGGTTTAATGTGCTATGATTTTATCAAGTGGTGGAGATGCCACTCTTGTTCTGTTAAATAACTAATATCCATATAATAGACGGTAACAGAATTAATAAATGCTCATGAAATAAAATGACAATTATTACTAAAACGCTTGTTTTTATACGTCTTCTCAATTTTTAGTGCATGCTCTTCATGCATGCATGTAAATATGGGTTAGATGACATATTACAAAGGCTATACCTGCTTCACATCTCTTGTTTATTGAGTTGATATATTGAGCCCATGAAATATATATATTAAACTTTAAAAAGGATATTACACACCTGATTCTCCTTCTTAATCATATTATAAGTCTAATTTGTAGGGCGTTCTGCTAGGTATACTCCTTAACTCCATCCAAACCTGTCCAAAATCTTACTTGGAATTGTTTTTATGGAATTTTCTACGTCCCAAGTTTTTATTTAAACACATGTAAGATATATTTGCATTATTCGGCAGTACAATGCGTTTTGCATGCAATGAAGTCACAAAGTCATCTTTAACAATATTTCTTCGGTTACACACAAGATCAAAGTTTTGAGCTTTATATATTTTAACCAGAAAATTGCATCATAAGTTAGTCTTTGTAAAATTCAAATAAAGTAAAGTTACATTTAACTCATCAAGTATTTTTACCCTTCAGGCAACGTGTTAAGTGTGTAGGCCTGATTCAATAGCCATGGGTAATTTCTCAATTACATTTCCTTAAACTTGAGCAACTATGTTCATTACAATTTCCTTAAACTTGAGACACAATTTTAAAATACCTATTATCAACCATAGTAAATGATAGTCTGTATATTTTACGAGAGTTACAAATTAAAGAAAACTTAACTTTTGCTAGCGATATTTCCCAAAACTTAGAAATACGTTAAATTGATCATGGAGGTAAGCTCAGTATCAATGATTTCAATCAAAAGAAAGTTGGAATATCTTGGCGCGTTAAGCAAAACTATTATAATACCTAATAATTCATCCAAGTTATTGATGGAGCTTGGTTTATGGATAAATTTAAAAAATCCACTTGCTGCATATGTACTACATATGGATAAAATTAAAAATTCCCAACTGCATATGTAATGTACAATAATGTCTTAATTTAATGTCACCCGACCGACGTACTTCGTTGGACCACTTACTAATAATTCGAGAGTTTACCTTCGTCAACATGATATGATTGCTACTATCATTGGATGTAATATTAGTCGTTTGGCATAAGTAGTACGATTATTTATCCTGCATTACTAAACATTATTGAGCATAGTTTACAATGAACAGGTATTTTACAAGTTGGCTGGGTATGAACAATGCATTATGTCAATGTCCTTATGCCTGAAGAAACTACGAAATTCATTACTGAGCGATCAAACTTGGATGAGAAGACAACAATAAACAACGTGAACATACAAAAAATAAGCAAATCGACTCTTCAATTTATAGCCATGTCATACGTCCTTTCCTAGTTCATTAGTATTTTATTATTCTGTAAAAGCATTGCCTGCTCAGTACCCAGGGCTCCTACAACGAAAACTTGGCACGTGGCAGAAAAAAGTGGATCCAAAAAACAGAATAGACTACCTATTATTGTTGGCTGTTGGTCATCCAATCCATCTGTTTCGACGATGTTAGTGTTATCTTACCCACTGCCAAACTGAAATACTTACAGTGAAATAATTCAAGATAACTTGATTGAATAAACGCCATGGGGATAGGTTTGGGGGTGTTCCTCAGGTTCTTCAACCCTGCAAAGATGGTTCGAAAATTCGGTTTCCACTTTCTAGTTCCTTTTAGAGGAAGTAGTGTACATTGTATTTTGATTCAATTGAAGAAACAAGGACGTGGTTTTGGTCTTGTTTTTTTAGTTTCGAAAATTTTAGAGACGGATGCACAGTTACTGTAAACTGTTTGCTGAGTAGAATTTGCAAAAGATGCCTTCGAAAGAAGAAGATAAAAGAGGTAACCACCATAATAGCAAAGAATCTGATGAGAATTCGAAAAACCCCAAAGAACATAGAAAGGGAAGTAAAGATAGTGATGAGCATGATCCCAAAAAAGAGCCCGCGCAACAGGTTCACCGCAGAAAAAATTCTCACGAGAAAAAAGGGGACGATGGTAAAGTAAATGATCCGGATCCTCAACCACCGGCCGAGACTGAATCAAAAACATTGAAAGAAAAGCTGTAATGATATTTAAAATAAAATATATTTTATAACAATAATCAAAATACACTTTTTGATCCAGACTGAGCGGATATATACAGTAACATAGTTATAAATATTATTATTTACGCTTACTCTAATGTAGTTTTGGAGCTCCGAAAAAAGCCCCTGTTGAGCCCACACAAGTTGAACCAAAACCTCGTGACAAGAGAAAAACTCTTGAATTGTGAGCTAATTTAATAGGTTTACTTTTAGAAATAAAATTAATAGTAGTTTTTTATTGGAATTTTCTTTGCCATCTTCATCTTAGCCCACTCGAATTCAAGAAAAAGTTTCACCAGGATGCAGCTCAGGGCGAAATCCCAAATCAACCTGAACCTGAAGAAAAACTAGCAAACCAGGGGAAAGGATTTTTCGGTTTTTTAACCGACACAAAGCAGCCTGATGAAGGGCCAGGGGAAGTGAAGAAAACTGATGATGTAAAACCCAAAGACGACGATACCTTGGAATACGATCCAGAAGATGATGTTTGGGAACTTGACGCAGCAAATCCATCCGAAGGTAGAAAGTACGCCCGTAGCACAATGGAGGCTTTCCAACCACTTCTTCTAGTTGCTTCAATCCTTGGGTTATTCCCGTTGGTCGTTAAACGGGAATCAAATGGAACGTACAAATGCAAATTTGCATGGTTTTCATTCGCAACTGCAGCATTCATTCCATGCGCGTTAGCCTGTGTTGGATCCACATTCTGGTTCCTCTTTTCCGTTATCTGTGCCTCAGTTAACATTCCAGAGCACCAGGATACTCGTGGAAAGGCTGCTGACATTTATAGATCAGAAGAAATTTATATCTACAAAAGAAACGTGCTTTCTATCGTGATCGTTTCTTGTACCAGTATTCACGCCACGGTTTGCTTAATGGCTGTCTTTTACCGAAGAGACTATATCGCCAAACAGCTTGTTTATTGGAGCGAGTGAGATTCAGTCAACTTTAGAATTTATATTGTGATAAAAATATTTTTTAACAATTCAAATAACATTTGTCCAGAGTTGTCGAGCTACTTCACTTGGATGTTGGGAAGGATGTGGCAAAATCTCTGTGGATAAGAATTGCTGTGATTGGTCTATTTGGAATCGTTATAATAATCATTTATATTTCAAACGTTTCACCAGGATTAGCATCCAGTGGTTCCACTATTTATGTGGTGTTTATAAGATTTTTCGATCCGTACGGAATATGGCACAGTCATATGCACCTTAGAAAGTTTATCAGTGCAGGTTTCCTTTTATACATTATTCTTGCTGGCTACATTTACACTCTATGGTTCTTCTTCAATTGTCGGATTCTTACTAACATTCTCAAGATCTGGAACAATCGCTTCGAATTCTGTTTGCATAAGCGTAAAGCATACATATATATATATACATTACCAATATTACCATAATCTTTAACCTTCATTAACTACATAGAATTGGATTTACAGCTTTATGATTTTTTATATCCTAATAGAGGTTTTAGACGTTGCAAACGAAAACGAAAACAGAGAAACTCGTAAGAGAATGAAGGATTCGAATCGCACGAGCCGCGCACATTTATTCAAGGATCATCTTGTTATTTTCAACTTGCTTGAAGGAGTCAATTCTCAATTTGAAATTATCATGGAATCGTACTACTTTTCAACGGTACATCTATCTGTGCAAAACCATCCAAATCCCATGCACTATACACGAAACATCATTTGCTCGCATATATGTAAATTAAGATATTATGCGCTTTCCAGATGGTAATGATTGTGTTTGAGTCATATGGCTTTGTGCGTGCATTTAACTACCATGAATTCAATAACTGTGGAAAGAGACAAATTGATATTGTCCCTATATCAATATTTCTCGCTATGCAACTATATATGTATTTCATGGTCACACTTGAAGCTGCAGGGGTGGCTGATGAGGTGAGTGAATAGTTTTATTTGAGTTATGTTCATTTTTTAGTCTCATTCATGAGCTTGTACAAAAATGGTTGATTATAGGCGAGACATGTCCTGGATATCGTAAGAAGAAAAGGCATGATGACTTCAAAAGCAGATAATGAACTTTGGTTTATGATGAGCATGCGACTTTCCTTTGGCGGGCATGAAGATGTAGGGATCATTGGAGCTGGATTTTTCTACATCACTAAAGCGTTTCTGTTGGGAGGAATTAGTGCAATTATGACTCACTTTATTATATTTTATCAGTTTGAGATTCCATTGAGTCAGACTCCACAAGGGGATGCAAATTTTGAACATTTAAACGTGACTAAATTACTAGCTAAAATGGAAGGTGTGTCAGATACTCCGTGTTAATGTTAATCAAAGTTTTATATTCACGTTTTGTGTAGATTAATTTTTTTAAAGCAGTTAAAAGTGAACAATTAATCATAAAAGTTGGATGAAACTTGAATTAAAAATTATATAAAATCGAAGAAAGCCACTACATAGCTCATTATTTTCAGTTAAACGAAAGTTGTGGCTCATGGAATTAGAATTAAGCATATCAGCAAAGCATGAATCAATCTCCCTTTTCCTGTCCTTCTTCACATAATTACGTGGAAATTTTCCGATAACTTTTCCTTGAAACAACGTCTGTATAAATTACAAATCTTCCTAAAAATCTGCAGTGTCTTAAACTTATGTGCATTGAAGTTTGTAAAACTTGAACTTGAAAAGTATAAACCGAAGGGCAATCTTCAACAACATCCACAAAATTTAGGTGTCAGTTGGCCACTTGAGAGTTGTGATGTTAGATGTAAAATTGCATTACGACTATTACGAGTTCCAATACTTAACCCACTATAAACAAATGTCTGGTTTTTTCACACGCTAAGGGGTTTAGAAGAAGAATGACGTGCAACTATTTATTTTAAAAATAATAAACTTAAACTATTGCAAAAATATTTACTTTCTGAAAGAACGAATACAATTTATATAATTTGCTATATATGCTATGCAGTGGTAATTATAGCCCACGGGAACAGCCTGACGCGATGTTGGGAATAACAATTACTCTTAAAGGCATAAAAATTGTACCTTGTCCAGTGACGTCTGTATATTTTTTGCTGAAAGACTTCAAAAAAGATGTTATCGTTTGACGAGAGAAGATGTACCTGTCTATCCATAGTGGCTGGAAGTGGGATTGTTGAAAGGATTTAATTGTAATAGATAGTGGTTTTTTTGATAATGTTCTAAGTTAGTTGTAGCTCTCATTCCCTCAAACTAAATACTGGAATGCATCCAGAAATACTTATGAAATATATTAATAAAGTCAGGTTACCAATAATTACACTGCATCATAGTTGCGGTATGTAAAACGCTTCTTTTAACCAAGTCTCTGTTTTCAATGCATAACAACATTTTACGCTAGATGAACATAATGAATGAGCACTATAAACTTTTCCAGTTTAATATCAATCATTGAACATGTAATTTTTTAAAAGGCTTTATAAAAATACAGTGGGAATTTTTTTATGTATTTTATTTACTTATTTTTTATGCGGTTTTGATATTATTGAAGCTTCCCCTTCAAATGCATGCATACCGTAACGTATCAATTGAGGAAATCTCCTGTAACTTCCGCATTGCGTATATCCCAGTCGCCAAATTTAGCCACCTACCGTACCTAAACCGTGTTCGTTGCAGGGATTTATATAAGAGGGAAAATTATAAATTAGACTTGGACTACTTTTAAAAGTTCAAAATCCACATATGATTATCTATTGAAGAAAGTAATTGCTGACTTGGTCTGCCATCTTTGTCATGACTGTCCAATGTGCACGAATAACTTTTTTCCTTGTAAGTTTAGTCTTCCTCCAGGATGATGTCTATCTGATATTTTATAGTAAGTTCTGCAAATAGTTTTGTGAGTCTATATTAAATATTAACTGCAGTTGACTCTTATCCATATTCACATAAGTATCATTCAGATTTATACCTCCATTAGCATTTTAGTTGCCTCTTTATCGGCTATTTATATGTGGGATACGATGTGTCTTATTGCCTCTGCAAAGGCCCATCATTTATGCATGTCTTTCAATGTATAGTTGCAAGCAAGCTGTTCTATGCATCAAGAGAAATTTTAAGTAGACGAGTAAATATGAAAATTTTATGAAATAAAAATTGCCCTCTCAAGATCAAGCTTGTATGCGGTATGAATTTTTTGTAGAAATAAAGTGAGGAATGTGAAGATGATTGGTTATGTTATTTCCTGGATGCGTGTGGGCGTACATTCAAATGCAAAATTATTTCATACGTTTACTCCATCTAATTTTACTCATTTCTTGTACTATAGATTTTCTGCAAAATCATTAAAACACATTCACGTAGAGTCACAACCCATAAAATACAAATTTATCAGATGAGCAGCCTTTATATTAAACACAAAATTAAGTTCAAGTTTCAAACTATGTAGTCAAACTGCAACTATTCACCCCTCAGCCTTTTCCCACTGGATATCCCTGGAAAAGCTACATTTACTCGTTCCTTTTATCACGTCCATTTTATCATCCACATAAATTACCATTCAACTCATTCTAACAAGACTACAATTTTCCACAATAAAATCTACAAATATCAAGTAAACGGAAGTCTGTAAAAAACCAAATATACTCTTAGGTACAACTAGCTGGACGCTTGTTGAGTGCTAACAACTAGTTTGAGTGGTATTTATTTCTAAAGTATCTATATAATTGCAAATCACGTGGGAATAACATGTTCCAGTTCTTCATCTGGAATCCTTGATACCGCCATACTCAGGAATTAACTGACTTTTGTCGATAGACTCTAGCAGAAATTTTTGCCACGTTGGTTTACTCTTCCCAAAGACATGCATTGCTTCTCTGGTTTGCGGGCCAACTGTGGTTTTCACAACTTGAAGAACAAACTCAAACAGTGGTGCGACTAGATTCAGAGAAAATAAAAAAATATATATATAATATATTTTTCAACTGCTCTAGTTTTTCCTTTCTCCTTTTAAGCCAATTGATTTCCTAAGAGTACAAAACCAGCTTACCATTAATCATGACAATCTTGTCAGCCGAGCCTGGGAAGTGATTTTCGTACGATCTGAGAAACTGGAGAAATCCAGCTGCGCCTACAATTCAATAAATTATTGGGGAAATACTTTAGATTCAAGAAGATAGCATCTTTTGCCAGCGAGAGGATTTGACGTTTTATGATATCATAAATGTCAGACGTTCATGTAATCTTACATGGAGCACATGTGTGCTGGGCCAAGTTGAAGTTGTCAAGATTCACGATGAAGTAGAATTTTGTAACCTAAACCAGAAAAAAACGAGGAAAGCTTGTAAAAAAACAATATCCGCAGAATAAACATCCTCAATGCTGCTGTACAAGACTGCATTTTTATACCACATTATTTCCGACTCGTGTGAGCAAATTGATATTATTGGATATGAGAGTCACGCTCCAGTTACATTATCTTAGGATATATGCCAACATGATACGGATGTCCGGACGAGTTTTTTTGTCCTTTTTGTGCATTTACCATGTACATAGCAGTAGAGTTTACTACAAGTCAGTGATCTTTTTTTAAGGGTTGCTTACATTTTTTCCGTCTTTTTGCATCTCTCTGATTTTTATTGTTGCCTCGTCCATGGCTTTGTCGAGATAGCGGAGAACTCGTTGAATTCTTCCAGTGACGGAGGCTCGTCTCAAATCCCAATCGCCGATGTTGCCAGTGATGACTAGATGAAATTGGAAAAGAATGAGATTTGCAAGGGAATTGCTTGATACAAACGATTCCTAAATTTTTGGCTTACCAGGTTGCCCTTGCTTATCTAAACCATCTAAATGGTATGGATAATCACCTTCCATGTCACCCCAGTCTTCTTCGTGGATTGTGTCCATTTTGTTATCTTCACGCCATTTAAGATTCTATCAAAATGTTTAAACTTTACAACTGTTGTAGGTGAACTGGAGGTGCTCATGCAATAGATAAATTGTAATTAATAATAAGTTGTAAGATGTGGGATGACAAATATCCTACCTGCATAAGCATTTGTTCAGTTCGCTTCAAATCAAAATTTTGAGCTGCAACACGCATACAGACATAAAAAATGAATAGGATAATTGACCCTTGCTAAAAAAAAATCATATCATTCCTACTGAAACTTACAGCGAAGCCATCTAATAAGATAGATATCTTCTTTCATATACTCATGCGGAAGTCTGTTCCCCACGATTTCCCGAAACTGCAACAAACGAAATTAATCTGTTTAAGAATCATCTACCTTGAACTTGGTTTAACTTGAGCGATGATCCAAGTCATTACAAACCTTATCTAATCCTAGCTTCTGACTGTACGTAATCGTCAACTCATCATCTAACGATATGCTCCATGAGTAATCCAAATAGCACGATAATACTAAAACTAGCACAAAACACGATCTACTTCCCAGACCCATTTTAAAATCAATTCCTCCCAGAAATATACCAAATTTATCACTACCAGCAGAGTCTTCTCAACTGTAAACCATGCCACTAAAAACGGAACAAAGTTCTGCGGCTAGATATCCCTTCGACACTGTATAAAATAGTGGATGAAAATCTAGGTAAATGGTGAATGTTGTTGCTCCTTGGCCAACTAAAATGAAATTAAACGAGGATGGAGACAAACATCAAGACGTCAACCACAAAAATTCATACTATCTGAGATCAATTCTTGTAACATCTAATTGTTCAGATATCACTGTTCTAATAAGCTACCCAATATGATGATAACCCTCTATATCCTTATCCTAACGCAATACAATAGTTGTCTCCCATTGACCGTGGTGTGGTGTGACTGTGCTTGGTTGGGCTTTAACTCGTTTCGCGAGATCATGCATAATGATCATAGTGCATTTATCCGTATACACTTTTAAAAATGTTGATTACAAGCGAGCTTCATATGGGATACGGAAAAATAGGATTTTTTACATTCATTTATGTAACAATTATGCTTGTTATACATGTTCACATGGGTATACACAAGGGGTGTTATTAAAGATGAATAAATATTTCACAGAAAAAGAATACATGCATATATCTATTAGTAGAAGTTCAAAAAGGATATATTTTATTCTGCATTCATAATTGCTCTGGGTAGATAAGAAGAGACGAATTGAATGAACGAAAGAGAATCTTGTTACATGGTTGTTTAATGTTAAATGATCAGTAAAGTAGCACACTAGGCTGTTCATGATGTAGTCCAACCGTGACCATTATGTAATTCTCTTCTTCTTCGTCAATATTAAGTACTCGATGCACTGCATTTCATGAACATGTGCAATACGGATGCTTGAATGTGCCGCAAAAAACAATGACATGACGGCATAAAGTTATATAACGCCAAGTGTTTGGGGTTGCCTTTGAAGATGCATAAATTCGTGTTAATATCTCTTTTCGCGATGACAAAGCAAGGTCGTTTTTTATCTAGTTTACAGTGGTAATTCTTCATTTTTTTCTTCTCCTATTATCGTCCTCATCTTTAATCTTTATACTTTGTAATTACATTTTACACTCTTGAATAGCCAAGCGCTAAAAAAAAGTTTAATCTTGCCATTGCATTGTATAGAAAGGACTTTGTCAACCATGCACCTATTGTTTTCTGGGAGATCCCGTGTGAGCTTGAAGGGGCTGAGGAAAAACTGGGTTTAATTTTTTGAATATAGTGAGAATGAGTGTAAATTGACTTCTTTTGTATTTTTTATGTGATGAGACTGTGGTTTTGTGGAAAATAGTATTGTTTTTTAAATAGCCTGCTTAATTTTTTTTAAAAAACATAATTTTTGCTAATTGAACCTAACCTTGATTGTCTAAGTAGTCAGCAAAAATGCTCAAATTATTTTCGGTTTTCCTCCTATGCAGAATTTAGACTTGCACAGTGCAGCACTCTTGTACGTTACACATCAAGTTCCATTGCAGTGGAGCGTGTCCACATTAAACTTGTTTTTGTAGACATGTGTAAGCGCACACAATAACATTGCTAATCTTGTATTTGTTCCACCCATTGAAAGGTCAACATATGGTCATGAACTGGGCACTTGAACTACAAAAAATGGCAGATGAAGTTTTACGATATTCTGAATTTCCATGAGATTTTCTTTTATTTGTAAATGGATTTTGAAATTTCCATTTTTAATTAAATTGAAGATCCGGTTCGTTACGGAATTTAATTTATACGGATCCTAGTTTTCCACGGTTTTATATGGAATCTGTATAAATTGTAAGTATAGCAAATTTAATTCAACTAATCCTTTCATTCCTTGAAGCATAACGTATCCATATTCATGTCACGAGCTCGTGAGCTTTACTACGTAAGCAAAAATTGAGACTCAAAAATAGCCCAAGACATGCCCTTGTTTTTTGTTTACAATTACAACTTTTTCATCCAATGACAGTGATGACGTTTACTTACGCAAATGCAAATAGGTAGAAGCTCATTAGTCGTAGTGGACAGTGCATGAAAAGTAATTTTTCCCGTGGTTGGAAAAGCCTGACAATTTCTTAGAAACTGAGCTAACCTTGGACATCAATTTTGTAAAGTGGTACACAAATAATTTTCTCTGTTTTTGCAAAGGAAACATACTATTTAAAGCAAATCTGGAGACCACAAAAGTCAATGAAGATTGTTGACTGATGAGAATTTTCATGCGTACGTTTTTGCATTGGCCCACTTTTGGGATTATTTACATTCAGTGTGGGATCACGTAATCGTCATAATTCATGGTTGTGTTCACTACTTCTGGTTAGCATGTTCGATTCATCAATTATTGAGGAAGGTAGGTATACGATACGCCGACGAAAAAGGGAGAGGATTGGGATGTCAAAAATGAGGAGTCGTGTGAGTGTGTGTGCTGCACACGTATATTGCTCAAGATCTAGTCGCGTGGAGTAATTTCATTTTCTCTGACCGATAATATTATCTAGCATTTTGAGAGAGCACTTCCTACATATTTCTGAAAATGTGTTATGCATACAAAGCTTAAACTCGTCAGAAACTTGTTGTGAGGTGAACAGCGACAATTGCATGATGAGGCAATTCAATAATATTGTATTTGGGGATGGGGTGATTAGCATAAATGAAAATTGAAATCGTTGATTGCAATATGTGATTTACGATAATTTAAGAAAATTGGGTGGTTAATTTACCACCTCCACATTTTTCAATTTATGTAATTCTTACACTTAGCCATGTTCATGCTATCTACTGAAACCAGGACTTAAGTTAAATCCCAAAAAAATATGTTGACGCAGAAATACGCACAAATATATTTCGACCAACACAGTATAATTTATTTTTATCCAAGTTCTTCTAAGTTTACTTTACACCAAGCACTGATTCTATTTACATAAGGATAGGAATCTCCATACAAAATCTCCTTCCAAAAAAATCCAAGCTTTTCCTCAGTAACAACAGGGGAAGTCAGAAAAACAGCAATTTGCTCAAAAAATAATGCATTGTGGTGAAAAAAGAGAGAAGTTGAGGTAGCAGAGCAATGAATGGCATTGACATTTCACTTTTTAGTGGGCTAAGCTCAAGCATTATCACAGCCCACGATCACCGTCTCACCTCACACGCACAGTATATGATGTATGAATGACATTTAGCAAGAGTAGGGACTTGATTGGGAACAAAGTGTGCTCGTGACTTTGGGATTTTTGTCTTGCCGTCAACCTCTCATTTTTTCCCCATATGCAAAAAAACCCCAACCAAAAATAATATATAAAAATATAAGGTGCTCCTATACGCAAAGTGCTAGGGCGCCATGTACATTAGCCTTCCTCCATTTGCACACTTCATTAGGTTAGAAGAAAAAGGCAGAGACGAGAACTGTCATCTACTTGGTATATGATACGACGTGGTCTTTTACTGCATAACTCATATTTCACACTGTGCCACACATCCATCACTATGCTTCCCTATAAGGATACCATACTATTTATAAAAGAACCACCATGAAGCCAGCAAGCCTCTGGGCTAGTTAACTTTTATCGCATTGGACAGACTGTTTGCTTGCATGATGAGGAGAGTTTTGTGTGAGAACTTGCAAGCACAAAACCTTTTTACAACATTAGCTTTTCCTTGCCTACTTACCACCAGCAAACTTAGTGTGGTTGAAAGGCACACAGAATGAAATTAGATTAGTGTGAAAAATCTCCTCTACAAAATCCAAGTTTGCTTTCGAGTCTTTATGAGAATGGGCTCTTTCTTCCCCTATGTATCCAGCTACTAATGAGCTCTGCCTGCATTTGATTTGTACTCATTCAATGACATTCTCCCTAAATGAGCTCGTTAATTCCATGATCAGTCTTTTTTCATGAGAATCCTCGCTTTCAATTATTTCTTCTAGCTGAAATCGATCCAATTCTTATGTAATGAAGTGCAAACGTTGGCGCCGTGTGGGCACACGCTGTCTATGACAGTTAGGTCGGTCACAGTGTTTGGCTTGCTTGAGAGAACGGGTGTGTACCAAAATCACTGCAAATATTATGCAAAAGCTTGTTATAACATTGTCACTTGAGGTTTTATCGTAAAATTAGGAAAGACACGAGGACTGTGACTGTGAGTTGATTACATGAGGCATTATATAAAGTTCTTTGCACTGTGATTCGGCTTTGCTTCAAGAGGTGAATCGAAGAAGGGCAAATTTCCTAATAAACTTTGTAAATCTCGCTCTCCGTTTCGTCGTGAACAACTTGAGCAATCACCATGCAATGTCATTAGCTGGCTAAGCGTGGAAAATAAAATGCTCACTTGTCAGTGAGTGCGTCAAGTTCATTACGAAACTTTGAAGGGGCATGAGCTTCTTTGAGATCACAGTTGTGTTTAGTTCTCCTAATTTATTTTAACTATTTTAATGAAATGGAGTAATAAAGTGGAGCAGTTGAGCGTAAAGGTTAAAGTCAAAATACAATTTTATCATTCGCATATTGCAAAATCTCTCATCATTTCAACTTTTTTCAAGTACACTTGTGAAAATCCATAAATCCATGTATGATAATGTGAGCCATAAAATCTCATAACTATTGCCCCATCCATAACTTCCAACAGAGCAGAGTTACTTTTCTCTTATTGACGTAGCCACTGCAGGCAAAACATGCAAAATCAAATCCTCGAATATTTTCCATCAGAGTGAGTTTCCATTGCGGCTTCCATCCCTCCATCTTTGCTAATTAAATATGAAGTTTTCCTTCCCCTCCATGTGAAGCATACAGTATTAGATTAATAATCCAAGTAATTCAATATTTAAATTTTCCAGTCCAACTTCCCCCCTGCAGACAAGAGAACAATGCTCTTGTTAATGAAATTAATGTTATACTTTTTGGCACCGACATTACAGCCAGGGCTAAAAGTGAGCTTGGCAAAAAACACAAAAGGAATCTTCTTATTTCCACCCAAGGCATTCATTCCAAAGAGATGAAAAATCCTTTTCGTTTCTCGGATAGAAAATTATTATTGTTCTTTTAGGAATTCCCTTTGTACAGCTGGTCCTGGCATGCGAGAACAGGATAAAAGGAACATTTTCGGAATGTGCTTTTCCAACAAAAACCATATTCAAATACGTGACTACTACTACTACACACACATACACATCCACACATTTATTTTTCTTTCATGTTATTATACCCACATAATATCTGTAATTCCTAAAAAGAACTTTTTAACAATGGGGAAAGCATATTATACTCTGGAACATAATACCCAACTCATTCATTATCCCGCGTGTTCCCCTTAATATACATAAGTATTTATTTCAGCTGTCAACTTAACCCTAACCATAAGAAAAATAGGCATCCTGTAACATTATAAGCATAGCTTAATGACGCCCTTGGAACTTATTTTACCTTATGAAGAGAAATGCTTCCTGTCCCCACTTTACCTTTTCAAGTAAATCTACCTTCAATCCATTCCTCTAAATAACTACTTTGTGGAATATTACAAGTCTCTCTACATATTTTTGTCCTCAGTTACAGCCACTTACTTACCTAAATGGGATTTCCATTTATACAGTTTGCCAGAAAAAAAACCGTGAAAGAGTCTGGCCCGCTTGGTAAAGGAACTCTGCCCTTTCCCCTCTTATTTTCCCCCATTCCCCAAAGCAGTTGAGCATGATTATAATATAATAGAAAACTCTTGAGAAACTACTAGAGAGAAGGTATAGAGCCCCCACACACACACCGCTACCTCAGTCAGCCGGTTCTTTACTAAATTCGGTGTCTCTGGAATGTCTGCCTTTTCTCCAGCATTTTTTCTCTCTCCTCTTCCCGTGAACTATAGGAGGGCCATATCCTCATGAAAATATTTATCCTTATATTACAGCCCATTGATCCTAGACTGCTCTCTGCTCCCATCTTTACAACTCTCAAATGGCTTATACTTTCCTCACTTGTGCAATTTAGTTGAAAAGGGCACGTCATAATGGGAAAGGCAAGTGATACACATGTTGGAATTCCTATAGCTTATTATACCTTCTTTTCAAGTAGGGGACTCTGGGAAACTCCTCGGTGAAGGGGAAAGAGCGTCTGGAAAAGTTACTTACAGTTGTAGGCGCATAAAACTATATATCCTATATTCCCGGTATGTTGAGTAGGCATCGTATCACAGGATATGGTAAACTGGAAATATTATCGATCTTCCTACCAGTATATAACATGTTTCAAGCTAGTAACAACTATTCCATGAAACTCTCTCCTATACACATCTTTTTACATATGATGAGGGAAGGCATGCCGCTTATGCTGTTTCTTTCAGAAATGTGCACCATCAACATAAACTTTCCTCTTTTTTTCCAAGGAACTCTTTTAACTCTTTTCCCCTCTTCAGGGAAACTCTTTTGCTTACGTTGGCCAGCACACATATACATACAAACTTTATAGTTACTTACTTTTAGTGAATATTTTTTCTCCCCGTTTTGAAACATACCTAAGTTAGAGAGTGTAAGTGGAAATGTAAGTGAATATCTCTGAGAAGGGGTAGTAGATAGCTAAACGGTAAAAAACGACTCTTTGCTTTTACTCTCTTTCTCCTCTTGTGTGTGATATATATTCTTCACTATTTTACAAGTAGCAATAAGCCGCTTGGAGCCAAAGAAAATGGTCAGAGAAATGAGCCAAGTTGTTTGTTATTATATGGGATATGTAGGATCGAGCTTATTTTCTTCCTCTTGATACTCCTCCTACACACAGACACACACACAACTAGTAAGTTTACTTTAGACCATCATCATCCTCTTCATAGCGTCCGTACTACACATTTCACAACTTTTTTCTTCTCCTTTTCTTTCTGCTCTGCAGTACAAAATGTGATTCTTGTTTCTCTGATGATGAGGAACGGTTCTCGGCAAGAGAAAATACTGGGGATGATAATAGCCAGTGGAATAGTTGTCGACTACCTACTTGTTCAACAACTGCTACGACGTAACCATTACTTTCAAGAGGACTTCTTCAGCTATTACGAGACAACGACATCGAACCATATCATATTGGATTACATATAAAGGATACATTTTTTTATAGAGAGAGAAGCTTAGAAAGAGAAAAGACGAAGAAAACAAAACTTTTTTTTAAAGGAGTTCTAGGAAACGAACTAGTTGTCGTCAGACGGACGGGGAGAAGATTTTTTCCAGAAAATACCGCATCATCATATATATACATAGAAAAGAGGGTTGACTTGGGAAAGTATTTTTTTAACTATTACCAACGTTCATAGCTTTCTTCAAGAAAGAAACTCCGGGAATGCCATGGCATGCCAGTCTCTCATCCCAGTTTCCTTTCTTCGAAGATACATACATATATGTACGATGGAGAGGGATATAAAAAAATAATATTTCCTTGTCGTGGCGAGTGTTCTTTTTCGCCTCGTTCTCCCAACAAAGTGAACCAGGGTAGTTGACACTTTCGTTTTCGTCGGAGGCGGAGTAGGAACACAAAAACTTGCTGTTGCTCTCTCTTCTTCCCTCATCTTTCTTCAGAGAAGGGAAAAAAGGCAGGGAGAAAGTGGAAGTGACAGCAGTTCACCAAGCTTCGTCACCATTTACTGTCCTCCTTTATAACAGGGGGAGGCAGTTTCAATGGAAAACAACAAAAGCCGCATCTACATCTTTAGGAACAAGTAAAACTTGCAGAGAGAGAGAGAGAGAGAGAGAGAGAGATCTCGTTGGAGAAAATATTTTACAAGAGAGGAGGACGCCACGCAATGTTCTATTTTTCAGGAAAAAAGTACAAAAAAGAAAGTTTGTACGAGCCTGAATATAAATGGGATACATCCATAAGTAAGTATCCAGTAGAGTGAAAGGACTCACGTCACGTCCTACTTTATTCGTCCACGACTTTAACTTCTACCGCTTACAAGAAGATAAGTAGCTCATCATCCTCCACGTCATTTCTCAAGCTCGTCGAATAAGAAAAAAGTTATTTTGTGCAGGAAAAAGTATAATATATTGCGAGATATGTGATATGACGGGAAAAAGAGAGAAAGGAAGAGTAATCGAATTCTACCGTCATCCACCTCCTCTTTTCTCAATTCCTTTTTTGAGATAAATCTTACCTACATATATAGTGTACCCTTGTTGTTACCAACACGCTCTATGTATTTTCATTAGAAGATCGCCCACCAAGAGAATCATCTATCATATAAGTTTCCCTTTGTCAGTGTAATAAAACACATAAAAAGCTTTTCCCTGTTCGTCGTCAAATAGCAATAATAGCAAGTCCTCTGACAAAACAGGAGAAACCTTGTCGGTAGCATAATGGGTTTTGGATATGGATGATTAATAGAATTTAGTGTTAACTCAAGCAATACAAAAAACTACACATTTGCGGGGGAACATGTGATAAATGAAGAGAGAGAGAGAGAGAAAAGTACTTCTCTATCGAGAAAGTAATAAAGACGCAATGATAATTTCAACCTACGGTGGATCACCATCATGTGCTCTCATTCAATATTCTATCGTGTTGCTGCTTTTGTAATCTTGTGTGGATTGAAGATGGATTTGTGCCCATGTTCCGGAAAAAAGGATGTGCACTAGAGAAAGAGAAGAAGAAAAAAATCCATAGTGTACCTGAGCAGACTCTTTAATAGTGTTGCCAACAATTGGGATTGTTTATGCAAGAGAAAGTGATAGCGTAAAAAAGAGAAAGAAAAAAAGAGAGAGAGAGGAAAAAAGAGAGAAAAATACGACTATTTATTTTTAGATAGGAAAAGAGAAATATACAGAGTGGAAGATGCATTATGTATAAAAAAACTTCTTACCTGATCTTGCCATCCGACAGTGTCGTGTCTGCTTAATAAGTACGGTTTATCATCCCTATCCACATGAGTGGAAGTGCGAGCCAGGTGTAAGACAAGTTTGGTCTCTCGCAATTTTCTTCTTTTTCCTGTTATTCATGGAAAGCCATGGGGAAACCGCTTGCTTTATTTTCTCCGGACGAGATCAGGAAAAGTCGGATTTGGACTCGGAGGAAATTATTAGAATTTCAAGTGATATTGAGAAGGGAACGTTCCGCGTCTACTGTTGCTGCTCCCACGTCTACAAGTCTTGTTCGCCAGCTTGCTCTTCTCATCCTTTCCCTGGGAACGGGTCCTTTTTTACCTGCTCCTGTTGCTGCTCTTCATAGTGGTGGTGGGAACAAAAGGGGAAAGTCATTGGAATCGGAGTGGTTGGCATTAGAGCTATCGCTCCTCTTCCTCCTGTCATCTTCATCGGTGGAGGGTGAGAGTACGTCTCCTCCTCCAAGAGAAGCTGTTTCAGTTTTAAAGACGTAGTTGAAATAGTGCCATCATCACCAGCGGCTCATGTCTGCCGCTGACAATTTGGCGAATTTATTTGTTGCGTTGCTCGCAGGGATCCCACTGCTTATATTTCTGTTGGTAAGTTGAGACAATTTATTTTTTCTTGGGAAATTCAACCGAGAGCGAAATTGGAGCATTTGTTTAGAACATTTTGTGTGTTTGTGCAATTGGCATCTATGCAAGGGATCTTGTTTCCAGTTGGATTGTTTACGCTAAGATTGTTTGGGAAAAGGGTTTCCCGAAGCAGTAAAGTTTGAGATTTTTTTGTAGTATACGATTTTTTTACTTGAAACCATGTGGAATTATCAGATTACAAGCGGTGGGCGGTAAAATAGGGTATTATTACAAGAGATAAAACATCTCGGGTCATATTACACGAGAAAGTACTTTGATAGCGGAACATATTTACTTTCCCTATTTATCCTCCCTTTCGTCTCTAATGGAAGTTGTTTATCTTCCTCCTGTGCTATTTCCAGTTTGCTTGCTGTGCTTGTTTGGAAAAGGCTGTTACCGCTGCAAGACGGAGCTACAAGCCGCATTTGCCTACTCGAGTTAGATTCGCGGATACAGATGAGAACGACCGACAGACCCGAAATCCACTTTTATTTGGTCCCAAAACCAATAGGTCAACAACTCGAAGTGGCAGTACCAGTGGCACTGGCAGTGGCCCTGGCGGAATGGAAGGGTCTGGACTCGTGGCGCACAGCTCCTATATACAAAGTATGTAAACGTAAAAAAAATATGTATCCGGAGAAAATTTGAGCAAAGTCAGCAGATTCCTTTTCATATGTATTTTTTGGCATCGTAATCACATTCCGATTCCGGAATGCGATTCCAGCGTGGTATTTGTGATCCTGATCCCATTCATTGATAAACATACAATATGCCTAGTAGTATACTTATATCATCACCATTCGTCGCAACGAAGTTATGTATATATTCTTTTGTGCGAAAAGTTTCCCTATTACCTGTCCTATTTTTATGACTCATGAGAAAAACTATAAAACCTGCTATTTATTTACTTGTGTCTATATAAAGTCCGCATGTTGAACAAGGGAGTTGCGTGCAGCTCAAAGATAAAAAATGTATAAGCATATTGCATATGGAATATGGATATCATATTCTGTGTAAATAAAATCACTGCAATAAATGATTCAAACATCATAAAATTTTGTTGGCTTTCCCCCTTTTTCATTGAATATGACAGGATTTCCGAATTACCGCTACTCCACAGTAGGCCAATCTACTGGAAGATCGACTCCTCCTCCAGCGTTAGTCAAGTCTCGAACAGAGAATGGAAGTGGTAGCGTCAAGTCACCTATCTCTCCGCTAGCAGAAGTTCAGAGATTACTTGATAAGGAGTACCGGTCCACACCAACGAGGGCACCGATTGCAACATTGTATTCACCTCCTGGGAGGGCAGTCCGGCAAGATACTTCCAATTCTTTGGACACGCAGCAAAGTCAAGTTAGCCAGAAAAGTTCTCCTACACATCTTTCCAACGTTCTCAACTATTGTAAGTCCAAGAATATATCATTGACATCATATTTGCATAGAAAAAAGTTAGACCGCAGAGCAGTGCCCATGTTTCATTTTTTATGATTACGAATATTATTTCCCTTTATCGATCCGATATCATTTTTGAGTTGTAATATCTATAAGAAAAATATACATTCTCGTTGTTTTTGTACAGTTGATGGGAGTCGGAGATCCTCTACACCAACGCCCATCACAACACCGAATTTCCAAATGCGACCAAAGAGCCCGTTTGAAAGCTGTAAGTAGAATACTGTGACCATTCCATGCTCATTGTAAAATGCATGATGAGATTAGCACATTTATTATTCACATATATATATCTGCAGCTTACGAGGGAACACGTTTTGGTGAAGTTTAAACCAGGCCAAACGAAATATTGGTTCTAGTGTACTTTATGGCGTAGATTACGAATCTGAAATTCGTTTTCTGTAAAACGCAGGTTTGGCCGAGTTATGAGA
>JAHZNA010002139.1:0-22277 GCA_027743935.1 Sinodicranocentrus sp. ZH6
CTTTTATCAATAAATACCAGTCCAGCCTTTAGTTCAACCTTTGGTTTTGCAGTGGCGCTGGAACAGCACCAGGTGATTCTTGGCGAGGAATTCTAGCTGACTTGACTAGTGCGAACCTCCCGTTGAAAACACTTTCTCTTGACGGGTCTCCACCTGAAATTTCGTTGGCATTACTCCAGCACTATTCAGAGAACTTGAATAGTCTGACTCTGAGAAACAACATTCCGCAGCCCTTCCCTCTGATGGAAGCACTAGAGGAAATGTGTCTTAATGGGTGCATTGACATGTCCTTTCTGACGCAAGTACCTAACCTAAAGTCGTTATATATCCATCCTTACATGCGAGATGCAATGTCCAGAGTCCTGTTTCCAGAGTCAACTCCAATCCCTATGGTGTCATTGACAGAACTCAGTTGCAGTTTGTTTAAAAAGTGGGATGTTAGAGA
The DNA here is from genome assembly GCA_027743935.1 of Sinodicranocentrus sp. ZH6. Classification (NCBI taxonomy): domain Eukaryota; kingdom Metazoa; phylum Arthropoda; class Collembola; order Entomobryomorpha; family Entomobryidae; genus Sinodicranocentrus; species Sinodicranocentrus sp. ZH6. The sequence continues at coordinate 446 of JAHZNA010002139.1, forward strand.
GATGGAACCACTACAACTATGGATGCCAAATATTCAACATCTAGACATGCATCTGAACAACACGACTTTTGCCTGGATTTGCAGGCATTTTCCAAATCTGGAAAGACTAACTATTCATGGAGAGGACCTAGATGACACTGGTGTCGTGGACTCTATCCCAAACATTACAAATCTAGCAGGTAACATTTTCTATTCATTTCTGTTTATTCGTTCATTTCATATCCAATTTCTATTCACCCACAGCTCTACAAGCGTTTACTATGGCAAGTCGTCCGGTTCCGAACAAGGGGTTGACAGAGAAATCAGTGTCTCTTGGATTTTCCCTCATGTCAGAATTGTCATTCCTCTCTATCAATCTTGTATCAGAGGTAGGAGTTTGCTTGAACAGTACAAATTACAACCAATGCGCTTTATTGTTATTTATTATTATTGTTGTATTGTATAATTTAGTTGAGTGCAGCTGCCATGCTCGTCCTGTCAAATGGAATCGAGACTGTACGAGTCGACGTCGCCTCAACATTAAATGTATGATCACACGAACTTGGACCCAATACCACCATTTATTTCATTTTATGGGCATAATTCTGTACATAAAAGATTCCAGTCGACCTATATCAGTATCCATTAAAGCATTATTTATATGGGTAGAATAAGGGCCATAAACATGGTCGATTCATTCCCGATTAATTCCTATACCTATTGTCGAATTTTGATCTTGATCCATTTACTGAACCTACTTATACGGTAGTACGGAAAGACCTATAGGATGTCCCAGTTACTAGCATACAGTCCCACATGCAAAACATTGATATGTCTGCAGTTTGCATATACGGTTACGGCATAAGGCATAAGACTCACCAAGGAACACGACTATTGGAATACATACTCTTTATTAAAACAGATAATAACGAGAGTATAGGGATATCTTAAGGATATTGTAATGATATTCCAGGAGATTTCAACAAGATTTTAAAGATGCCGGGATATTTATCCTATAAAAATAAGTCGAATAAATAAGTGTTGGAAATATTTATAAATGCCGACCGTATGTTAGACTACTTATTACATAAAGAATCCGAGGAGCTCAACACAAGTACGATATACACAAAGAGTGGGCAACAATAATGCGTTCTTTGGGTATTAATGGTAGACCAGTGATGGAGCTTGACGCAGATCAAAAAAATATCAAATTATTCCAATTTGTGGAAATGCACAGATTCTGATCCAGAACACGTTCGTGAAACAACAAATCGGGTATAACGACAGCTTTCTTTATGATAATGTTAGGACTCATGGAAACATTCATGCACTCACATTGCCCCCGTCACAATTGGTCGTCGTGTTATTTCAACGAATTTAAGTTGTCCCCCTCGCTAGTCCAACACTAGTCGAACAACCTGAAAAGCTTAGTTTTGGAGAACAGCATTCCACGGCCGTTCCCGATAATGGAAGCACTAGACGAAATGTGTGCTAAAGGAAGTACTGACATGTCCTTTCTGGCTCAAGTACCCAATCTAAAGTCGTTAGGCGTCTACTATTTTTTCCGAAATGCAAGGGCCTGACTAATCTTTCCAGAATCAACTCCCATCTATTTGGCATCACTGGAAGAATTCATTTGCAGCTCGGTCAGAAATGTATAAGAACAACAGGACTTTTGCCTGGACTGGACTTGCTGTTCATGGAGAGGACCTAGACGACACTGGTGTCGTGGATTCTATCCCAAACACTACAAATCTAACAGGCAACACTTTCTATTCATTTCATATCCAATTTCTATTCACCCACAGCTCTGCAAACGTTCATACTGGCACATTGTTATCATCACACATTACTTTAATTTCTGCAATTTAGTCGAGTGAAGCTACCATGCTCATCCTCACCAGTTGAATCAAGAGTGTACGAGTTCACGCTGCTACTAATCAAATGAATACGACTAATTTAGCTTAAGTCTTGGCATATGTGAAATTGGGTAGAAATTAGATTGGGTAATGAATCTTTAAACCTCTGAACCAATAAAGCATGTCGTTTCGAACCCTCGTATTTGCATTTTATAAACTACCGATTGGATATAAAAACAAGGACATTTAATTGACGGTTTTTCTAAACTTATGTGTTATGTGAGTTGTAATATTTTAAATGTTGAAAATATACAACCGTTTGGCCTTGACGTTGCCTCAAGTCAAGATTAAAAAGTGTTCCATTTAATGATCTGGTGTGAACCAGTATAATTAGTACATCATTTTAGGACAAAAGAAATCCGTTATATTAACGCCCGCCCAAAACACAAAACTTGAAAAATATACCTGACTGGAAAAATAAAAACAATAATGTGCCCGTAAAATATTTTGACAAAGTCATAGTCCACATAATATACACATGTTATGCTCGCAGGATCTTCCCATAGTCATAATAAAAGTGTGAATACATGATTTATAATAAATACCATGAATTATAACCACAAAAGAAATGTCACATGACACATTATCGAATCGAAAAATCATCAAACTTGAACTTGATCCATCTGCTGAACCACAGCGGACTTTATTGACTTAAGTGGTAAAATTATATATAAACCCGAAAAGGTTAAAGTCCCTTTATATAATTATACAGCGTGAATAGCTGGATTTTTCAAATTGCTACAGTAATTACATACACACTTTCATTATGGTGGATGATTTTTTTTCCAGTTTTAGATCAGTTTAGAAAGAAAGCATGGTTAAAAGTTAAGACGAATGTGGTATTTCATCGCCTAATTATTACATCGACAGATATATGGACGTAGTAAAGGTTGCGTTATCTTTGCCATTATATAGGTTACTATACAGAGCATAATTTATCAATACGAGCTTGAAATAGACGAGCATTCGACTGTAAAAACTAAACTCGATTGTAGAAATCACCAATGTAGTTACTGAGCAAGTTTGGGTAACTTACAAATCATATAAGCGTTCCTTTCCCGCCAACCTTACAAAGGCAAATATAAGACAAAAATCTATATTAAAACATACGAATTCAGATTGAACTCGACACTTTCTAGTTTAAAAGTTACATGATTGGCTGACTGCATAATAGTGAAAACGAACATTTGGCCAATCAAACATGGGCTGCAGATGCGTTAATGCTTTAATGTTGCATACAATGAAAACGGATCAAAAACGCGCTTGTGTTTCAGAGAGCTTTTCTTGCTCGTCCGTTTCATTTTGTCCAAAACGAACTCAAGCGTACCTGTACCAGTACTTTCAGCAGTATTTTTTTGAAAATGGAGGCTAAAGGAGACTCATTTTGGATTAAACACTGTAAAAATTCAACTACTCAAATCAATAATATAATACGATATAAAATTAATCCAACGGCTTACGAGACTTGAGACGGAATAGATTAGCACACTCGATTGATAACCATGATATTTGATGTTTTAATTTTTCAGGTCGACTGAGGCGATACGGAGCCAAACTGACCAGGGAGTTTGATTTTAAATCGAAACTTGATTTCATGGATGCACTAGAGGATAATAATAATGAAAAGTTGCGGAAGGAAGGAGTCCCTGGTTATTACCTCTCCAAGACCATCAATCGAGAATATGCGACCGTTACGTGCGATTCTACGGGTATAAGTGCATCAATATGCATTTACGGGGGATGTGAAGAGGTCCCTCTACCCCTAGAGAAATATGTTTGCGAGGACCACGTCGAAGGAGACAAAGGAACGACACAGGAGCGAAGAGGAAGAATTCACATCTCGGATATCGTGGACACCAAGACCAAGCGGGGATTCATTACTGCAGATGAAATGGCAGACGCACTCAAGTTTGTAGGCGACCATGGCAAAAGTTCTAGTAGACTTGCAACAGTCGAGGATAGTCTAAAGAAAAAGAGACCCTCAAAAACCGATGAAAAGCACATCTCATCTGACGAAGAGGATGATTTTAATATCACCGAGAGTAAGCGCCAGAAAGTGGTTTACAAAAAGAAGCAGGACAATCCAAAGGAGAATAAGATATCCAAGGGAAAGGAGACGCCAAAGGAGAAGATATCCAAGGAAAAGGAGAAGAAGATATCAAAGGAAAAGAAGATATCCAAGGAAAAGGAGACGCCAAAAGAGAAGACAGGCAAGAAAGAGGGTAAACTTAAGGGGAATGAACGCAAGACAGAAAGTCAAAAGGAAAAATTAGTCAAGCAGGATGAAAAGGTACACGAACCAAAGGCCAGTCAAGTGTGTCGTTTTGGAATCGGGACTCCATCGCCGTCAGAAGATGAAGTTGAGTATGATTTTATGGCCAACTGAACGTGTCGAAATTATTTTAATTAAAAGAGTTGGTGTGTAGTACATGTACGTAGTCAAATGAGAAGATAGATTATAGAGTAGGATGCGACACTCCCATGATGAGTATACGTAGAAAGTTCCAGTAAACAAGTTCAAAACATGTTTCAAACTATTTCAAGCCAGTCTCAGTATATTATAGGTCTTTTTGTCAAATGTGTAGAGTGCACTAACATGCTTAATGAAAATGTAATATCTGATCCAAGCACAGATTGTAAGTTTATCCTCTGATTACAACTGCTGGGTTGAAATACCATGTTCATTGGTTTATAAATTGATAAAATAAATGTAGTCTAATAAATAAGAATGAAAACGTGACAATGACATGTCATAGCAATTGAAATCTTACTAGCTTTTATGGCATACAATCATCAGTCAATAACAAGTGTCCTAGACCATATAATAATCATCATCAGTCATATGATATACAAGCATAGGTCAACTCACCCCGCTGTATATCAATTCGAAATGTACCATATACTAAATATATTTCTTCACACCGACACTACATCATTTTAAATCACAAACAAAGCAAAGTTGCACCAAACAATATATACAAATGGCGTCAATACAACTTAGGACCACTGGACATTAGACACAACTTTTCACTTTGACATGCTGTTAGCACAATTTATACAATACTGTTTATCCTGACTAGCACCTCGCTTCGTTGCACTGTGCATACACCCACTCGTACCACAAAAAATAGTCCAAGATTTGCCAAAAATTTTATCTGGATACTTTTTCTTGTTATGATTTATACCATATTCAATATTCCCACCCTTTGTGATGCGGAAAAACACTTGAGTCCTATATAGTGGTCCTCGGTTGTACTTAAAGTTTCTGACATGGCACACGATCTTCCCATCTCCAAGAATAGTGGTGCTATTTCGCTCGATATAATCAACTACTCCGGCCCAAGCTTCTTCACTGACCCCGATCTGCGGAACTTTAATCACTTCTGAAGGATTAAGAATACTCAAAATATGGTTCACACCTGCAACGCCGCAGCTGTTACGAACGCGATAACCATATTGCGCATGTCTCTTGAACACGTCGATCATATCTGACAATAAAAAGGACAAACAAAAGTTAATCACGCTCAAAATGGCATATGCTCTTGAAATCGAATTTCAGTCTCACGTCTGTCTTGACGCATATTAGCAGCGGACCTCGATGCTGACCCATACCCAGGTATATACTCAGGTTCCATGAGAGGCAGGTTGGAGACATAGCAACCTCTGTCGACGACATCTGTCATCAACAAATGAGACGAAATAAAAACCAGATTACCATCAGGCTAAAGGATAATCATTCTATACTCACCAAAAAGACAGACATCAATCCGCGACCCATCAGGCGCTGCCGATAATTCTCGTGCCATTATTTGCCCTGTTGCAGGGTCACGATTGACAGCAGCGCATTTCATCATGACACTGTTTTTCAACAAAACCCCATGGATAAGAGATTCGGATGTTTGAAAGGTCCCCCTCAACTCCGCATCGACCGCAGACAAAAGTGCATCTGCAATTATAAAACAATAACATATATAACGGATATAAATCAGATGAATTACGACTACCAGGATCAACCGTTTTCACCTCTTCGACAGATACGATCCTTTTTTACTGGAATCGGTTGAGCCTCAACACAAGCCATCGTCAAAAATTGAATTGATACAATATGCGCATATCCTCTAATCTTATAATTTAACTGCGAGCATCAGTAAAGATTTAAAGCACATTCAAGCTAACAGTCTGATGTATACTTGAAATTCCCACCAACATAGTCGGACAAAATGAATGGACAAAGTGTGCATATACATGTTTGGACATGCTCCTGTGTGTATGCAATCTCCTGTCCATACATAACAATTCCTCCGCCACACAAGTTAAAATGACTGACGTATTCAGACAAAAATCATAATCATAGATAAACGACCTTGTATTTATATCCAATCGGTACATATGGATTAGAGAAAACAAAACTATTTCAACCCAATCCAATTTCTACCCAATTTCACATATGCCAAGACTTGAGCTAAATTAGTCGTATTCATTTGATTAGCACTTTTAAGTACACTATATCATTAAATAGTAGTTGTAGCATGCATAACATACATTTATAACGGCATACGGGAAAACCCAAGAGACTCTGATTTCTCTCTCAACCCCCTGTGTAGAACTGGACGAATTGCCATCATGACAGCGTTACCTTTCAGAATCGCAATGTTTGGACGAGACTTGATCGCGTCGCCTTCTTGCCTCCCTGTTGCCTCTCCAACTTCTCAATTTCGAACAACGAGTCTCTATGAATAAAGCGTACCAAGCATAGCTTCTCAATAGAATTATTATAACCACCCAAGACAGTTTTTTTAACCACCATAAATATTAACCAACTCAAATAGATCCATTTCTACTAAAGCCACCACATCAAGTGTTCTCACTTTTAGTGGGACTGATCCAGATTTCAGTGTTCACTCTAAATTACAGGCCTACAACAATTAACAACTCATTGTACTCAGCATTCGAGTGTCACTTTAAGTGGTTCCATGTATATACAGCAGGAGCTAGTGCATTATCATTCGGAAAAACAAAACAATGGAACGTCATGTCGAATTACTGCAAATCGATTCTGTTTCTGAATCAGAACCCAACCATAGTCCCATTTAGCATATCAATTAAAATCCACATCCGCAATCACACATCATGTGAATCATATAAATATACCGTTTATCCAAGTATTCTCAGAAAACGATGCCTTCTAACTTTTTGACGTGGATTCAAGTATTCAAGGCCAATTACTAACATATCCGTTCTTAGACAACCACACATCCAAAGTCATACAAACAAATTATATCCATAGTTATTATATGAGCGTGTTTGAGATCCGGGCAGTCAGTTTTGTACCTTTTAGTCGTATAAAGAGTTGACGGTTTTTGATGAAAATGGCCAATTACTTTTTCAAAAAGTTTGCTCTAATTAATTCTAAATTGTGAGTTATTTTTTGTAATGCATTGTGTATGTATGTCATGTACTCGGTTTCCTTTCCTTCATAAACATTCTTTCTTTTTAGAGGCTCCTCATAATATGCCGATTCGGTTACAAATTTGCATACAGAATATAAAACAGATCAAACGCTGAATATATCCGCTGGACATGGAACATGCCTAGTGCAAGGACAACACAGTATCGATTCTAGTTGAAGTGACGTCACAAGTCATGGACAACGTCCTTACTAAAGAAATATATGCAAAATGAATGAGTAGATTCATTACAGTATTCATTAATTTGGTTCTAAATCAAGCAGTATTGGGTTAGGGTGAGTCAATTAATGCTGGCAAATAGGCTCCAAATCATTTAAAAATTAACTCAGAAGCGCCACCACCATTTCAATTGCATAGATAATGGAGTGGTCACAGGATTTAAATGGTCAACAGTCACGGAATTGAAAGGACGAGGAGCAATTATTGGAAGTTTTATGGTTATCGACCCATATACAGCTGTAGTTCAAACAATCTAAACATCAAATTTATCTACATAGCATGCCAAGTTATTATAAATATCAGCTTATCATGTTGTGTTTGTGTCACCCTCCATCAGCCAGCGAAGCGAAGGGGATTTACTAAATAGCTGTTTATATGAAATGGCGGTTTACATGAAACCTGAGGTGATGACAGATTTCGTAATTCTCCGAGTCGACAATTTTACACACTGCTTCACCTAATGCGAATGCATTGTGCATGACAGATCTCGTAACATCAATGGAATGTCAGGTTCTGTATGCACTCTAGTTTCATTCATCCGTACTCACTCGTTTTTCGGACATCGTTAAATGTCAATTCGGTTACACATTTAAATACTGTGCATAAATCAGACAATGTGCTGAACCAGGTAGTGTAGCTAATGATGATGTTGCACACATTCTGAACGAGTAAATACTGACCAATTACATAGGACTGGACCTAATAAATAAAATATGTTATACATATTTATCGGAAGAATTAATAAATCTTAATTGCTTCAAATTTTTAACAGACTTTAACCCCGAAACTTCAACTTTTATCAAAATTAAGCCAAACGTATGGTGCAATATTAAGGATACCGTATTTTTTAATATTCAGAAACTAGGCTAGGTTAAGGTGCCTGTTTCCCCGTTTGGTACATAACTATGTAATGTTGGCTTCAACAAACACGAAACCTTCTCTCTGTACTCTGTATGCACAGCCGCCTGCATTTTTTCATTCGAGTTGATCCAGACTCTGGATGTAAAGCTATACTGCGTCCATTCATTAAGATTTAAATCATATATAATTTTGTCGCAGCCAGCTTCATATTAAGAACAGAAATCAAGAGTATCAACGGTAGGGCATTTATTGTAAATTAATCACATTTAAACTTCTTTTTTGTCATTTTTTGCAACTGGATACTGGTGCATTCATTTTTAAAAAATTACTACATACAACAATTCCCATCAATTGAATCCTGGAATTACTATAAACAAAGTATAGAAACAGACTCTGCGCAAAGTCGGTTTGTTCCTACCTGCACACGCTCAGTTATAAGTTGCCGTTACATGCGTAAAAGAGCTTTCGATCTCACAGTTGTCATAAATGAAATTCGTACAATAAATTCTGTATTTAGAGTAATTCTTTGACAAGTACTGACAAATATAACTCATAAAAACAACTCAAATTCAAATTACTCACTTTTCATTTCAATGTCATATTCTCTAAAGCAGATTTACAAACCAGCATCTTTTCATTTAAGAGTGAAATTAACATACCATTTCAAACTACATTTATTATAATGTGTTCTAAATAGCCAGAAAACACCATCTTAAATGCTTGTGTGTAACAACTACACCCCTTTACTACAACCGTAGACAAAATTACGTGGCCGCGTATCTACGGTAATGTAAACAGTACAAATGCGCATGTTAATGAGAAAAAATTAAATGAGATATCATATGAAAACGTGAAAGCTACGTGATATCACGTAGCATCGTATAACTACTATTTCATATAACTCGTATAAATCATAGTTCGACGCCACTATCATCTTTTTTTAAATTTCCACGGTCAATACACACATTAGATTGACTTTTTGGTTCAGTAAAACTTAGTATTGGTAATATAACCAACATATATTTATTCTTTATAACTTGATTTAAATGTAGTCATCGGTAAAGCTTTTTTTATACAGTAACAGCATCATGCACAAAGAGAGATATAGTTATAACAAAACAATGTATTCACGACAATAAGTATGTATTATGATTTTACCGTTTTATTGGGTCGAAGTAATGTTGATAGCTAAAGTCGCAGGAGGTTTAGTAATCATTGTAGTAGTAATGGCTGCGACAACCCAGAATGAAGGAACCAGTTAGGGCAGATTCAGGACAGTTGCAACATAACTCGTTCGAAAGTAAATATAGACATGTTCCTCTAGTTGGCATTCTAATTAGCTTATACAATTTCAAAAAACACAGGAAATAATTGATACCTAGAATTAAATGGTCATATTTATACTGATGTATCAATTGAAATCTCAAACGCATACAATAAAAAGTCTTGACTCGCTATAATCCTTTCGGAATTTCACATTTGAGTAAATCGAACTCAACGAAAGATAGGGTTTTTTAATAAATTTGTACCCTCTAAATAGGCGAAATGTCAGGCATGGAAAATAACAATAGCTTGGGAAAATCTTAAAGTACTGTCCATTGTGTCCATATTATCTTTTTATTTTACGCTTTCGAATGTATTATGGGCTTACGCAGGTCCCCTTGGCGGCATTGGGGTTCTATGACTTTAGAAATAGACAAAAACAATGCTGGAATCATGTTTTGCAGATCAGACGTTAAACACAACTGATTCGATATATAACAATATATTGTTTGAAACGCAAGGCCTTATTCAGGGAATTAAACTTTCTAAATGTAATATACCATCCAGTCACCTGTGTGAGTAATCCGTCGTCGTACTATCACATCCATCAAATTCGAACATTGTTATTACCAAACTTCTCGTTTGCCAATAATATACACATTTTACCCTCATCGCAATTTACATTGTCAATGTAACAAAAGTCGAACTATCAAACCTTAAATGATAAAATGGCCAATGCGCATCAGATTTTAAGTGATTCCGATCTGTATTTTTACTAAAATTTATGCTTATTAGCCCGCAAAGGTGTTTAAAGTGTGAGCTTATGAAATCGTCTGCGCCGTCTCTGCGTGTGCACATTTTTTTTGCATCGTAAAAAATGATATTGTGTTTCAAGTTCTAAAACGAATTTACGAAACGACCCTATATGGTGCTAGATTGTGTGTAAGTGGTGTACACTGGAGTGCATATGATTTTTTCGTTTCAAGTCCAAACCAAACTCATATTTGCGACCGTGGAAGGATGGTTTTTGCTTCCTGAAGAAGGCTTTATGTATAATTACTCAGATCTGATAGTTCCCTAACCCGTAAGAGTATAATGGCCTGCTAAATTAAGTAAGTTGTAAAATTAAATTAAATGATGCAAAAATATGATAATGTTTTTTCATGACTCAAAGCTCTGTAGTAAGACTTGATAAATCGCTTATCGAAAAATATAAACATTCTCGTAGATTTTATTTACGCTTACCTTCATCGAGCGAGAATGTGTCAACGCTACATCTCAAAGTTATTTCCGCATTTGGAACATTGCGAGTTGGAACCATTCTGTTCTTATAACCAGTGCATTGCTTTCCACTCGGAAACTGCGGAGAATTAATTCGAAAGTAAAACTAAAACGTCTGATCTGGAGACCGGTTAGAGTCAAGACTTCAAAGGGGGATGAAAATGGACTCGAATTGAGCAACTTTGCGTCGTCTTCTTTTCCATCCAGCGGATATTCCATCTATTGATTTAGTTTGTCAATCGTCATAGAGTTCGTTATTGACCGAATTTGAAATATTTGCAATTCTCATGGCAATTTCAAAAATTTTATTCAAATATTATTTTTAGCAGGCAGGCCGGATACTTAAAAGTTCCAAGTTCCATCCCATCTATATATTAAGCTTAAAACTGGAGAGGAATGGGTAAAGCCAACTTCCCTCCAAAATTATTCGAAGCAGTGGAGAGATTTACAAATGCAGGGATGAAGTATCGATCAGTTGCCGGAAATACAAGAACAGATGCTGCTGCCAAAACTTTTTAAATGATTGGTACATATTTTGTCCTGGAGATGTAATCCAGATTCGGTTTCTAGGCGTGTGCAAGAATGACGGTCCATATCAAGCTTTCATTGAAGTGAACTACGCTCCATAATTAAAGGAATACAGCAAAAAAATCCCTTACAATGTTTTCCTTTTGCTGGAGACTATTGTAGCGAAACTGAAAATTGACAAGGAATTGTGATTCTTTAAAGTTCATTCACGGTTTACTGATTCTCTTAGACACTTTGTCTGAAATGGCGCAAGACTATTTACCCCTGGAGTTTCGAAATGTGGATATGACGGGAAAAGATTATTTCTTTCAAAGTTTCGAGGTCAGCTAATAACTAATTTCTTTCATAAAAGTCAATTTTCCGCATGAAATCATATAGCAAAATATGTATCATGTCTTGAAGGTAAGCCTACAATTTGCTTTGGAAGGGTAAATCCGGGATTTGTAAGGTTTCTAGGAATACTATGATTGATATTTGGTATTGACAGAAAATAAGGGATTTCCTAATCACATAGGTGCACGCACGCCCCATTGAAAGGAACAATGGACCCTTTGGAAAGAGAAATAATTCAGAATCACGTTTTACCCGATGCTAGCCCAGAATCTAGACGGAGCTTGACACAATCCCTTCTTCATAAGTTATTCTTGTAATGCGGGTATTTCTGTGAGATCTGAGTTCTATTTTCTTAAACTGTCCTTTCGAAACCCATTCTTGCTCATAGAACCTTGAAAAAAATACAGGGTCGAGAACGAAAAAAGCTGGAAAGTGCTATGCAAGAGGCGATTGAGTTCAAACAACTTGCTTTGGTCTTACAGTAACATAAATATAGTTAATTATATACATTATAGGTAAATGCATTGTTTTTAAATAAATGAAAATTGAAGATACTCTTAAGCTTTACGCAATTAAAATATTTCCATGGTTTTGCATATACCCAATTTTGAATATCTCTATAGTGTGTACAGTTGAAAACCACTAAAATTGATTATTAGCATCGCCTAAACCATACCTGTTTGATTCACACATAATTCCGATACCATCTTAATAGATTCATTCAGACAAATTTTAGAACATTTTAAATTTTACGCCATTTATTAATTTTTGAAACATAGTTTAAAACTTTAAAAACGCTGATAAGCAATAGTTAATTAGCCAATCTGTTTAGTTAGGGATTGCAAAAATCAGAATTTGAAAAAGTCAAACAAAATGTTTAAAGTTTCTTCCAGAGGGACGTCAAAACACTATCTAAGGTATGCGAGAGCTGATCTTAATATTTGCCATCATGTAGAGAATTTTACAGTATTTTTGATTCGCATAGGGCACCGAAATTTCATACAAGAGTCGTTCAACAAAAGTTGAAATGTGCACAACTTTCTATAATACAATTAAAATAATCGCTCAAAATTCATTTTCCTCAATAATAAAAATTACCATATCTCATGTTGAAAATGGATGCGATAAAGTGTCAATAAAATATATATAGTTTTGTATACGGAGCAGCTAAAAAATATTTTTGCATACATCATACATCTATTCGAAATATAACAGTGATATTAAATTAAATAATTACAAAAAGAATCGATTGACGTATATTAGACTTGAAATTTTGTTTTATATCATCTACACGCCTTCATGCAAGCTAATCTACACATGTACGTAACCCGAAATAACTAAAAACATTTTTGACTGGCGTCAAAGTCAGGTTGCAAATTATGATTACGAGGGACTAGTTGACTATGCCAAGCCGTTATTTACCCAAAATTTATTTCGTGCCTTAAAACCTTGCATGGCTTTTCATGTGTTTTTACCCATTGTGGTGTATTCGACACCGATCTTAATTTAGTGTAAATTTCCATGGTTAACGCACATATTAGATTTGCATTTTTTCAGTTCGGCAAAGCTCATGTCCGACAAAACATAGTTATTCGATATAACTAATATCGAAATCTGTACCACTACTGGCTCGATACTAAAAAATAGTCGAATGGCAAGACATAGCAATTTGTCATTGTTGGGTAAAAATATATTGGGTATAACTCATGGCATGTTTGTATGTCTTACACACATGTTTACCTCAATGCGTTCAAGTTATTGCTGAACTTTTGCCGTTTAGACTTATCTATGTTTGATTTTTAGTGTGACGAGATTGGAATTGAAATTGGTGGAATGTGAATGGTTCAGAAAATCATATGATTGTTTTTCGAGAAATCGCCCAGAAATTCACAGAGCACTAGAAGAACCGTAGGGAACACAGAATGGATACATGGTTTACTTCTTTCAACAGCTTTATTCAGTTGACTGATCCAGCAGACCGTAGATAAATTAGCTGAGCCAAAAATCACAAGACACTCCGTCGGCTAATAGGGTTTGTATATATATTTGAATATTTTTACCCAATCTAATTTTACCCAATAATGACAGTTACAACTACCTACATGCCCATGGCGTATTGTCCGAGTGGTATTCAATTTCTTGGTGATGATGAAATGTATCTATACATGCTTACACAACAGATGTTTTGAAAAAATATAACAACGGCAGTAAACACTACCAAAATTACAAAGCCAATTACAAGCACTATATCATATCAAACAAACTTTTAGCCCAGACCAGAGTATAGTATGACAAGTTGATCAAGTGTTTATTTTCATGTTTATCTGTATCACACAATAAGAAAGACGAAAGTCAGAAAAATTACAGGGATTCGGGAGCAAAAGCAGAAATCAAAATGGAAATATTAAAAAATGCAGCGAGATTAACACATCCGAAACCCATTATGAAGCCAAACTCTCATTTATAAACACTTTTAATTGATAGTAAATACTGCTTTAGATCCACTTTTTAATCTCGTCTTGAGGCAACGTCAACTCGTACAGTCTTGATTCTACTGGTGAGGATGAGCATGGCAGCTGCACTCAACTAAATTATACAATACAACAATAATAATAAATAACAATAAAGCGCATTGGTTGTAATCTGTACTGTTCAAACAAAAACCTACCTCTGATACAATATTGATAGAGAGGAATGACAGTTTTGGCATAAGAGAAAATCCATAGACTACGGATTTCACTGTCAATCCTTTGTTCAAAACAGCACGACCTGTCATCACAAACGTTTGCAGAGCTGTGGAGAATAGAAATTGGATATGAAATGAACAAATAAAAGGAAATGAATAGAGAATGGCACCTGTTAGACTCATAATGTTTGGACGAGAATCCACAACACCAGCATCATCCAGATTCTCTCCGTGAACAATGAGCTCTTTCAGGTTCGGAAAATGTCGACAAATCCAGGTAAAAGTTGTGTTGTCCAGATGCATGTGTAAATGTTGAATATTTGGCATCCACAATGCCATCGGTCGCATCTCTCTAACATTCCACTTTTTGAACGAGCTGCAACGGAATTCTGTCAATAACGCCAAAGAGATGGGAGTTGACTCCGGATATATTACCCGGGCCATTGCATCATGGAAGAAGGGATGGATAAACAACGACTTTAGATTGGGTGCTTGGGCCAGAAACGACATGTCAATACATCCTTTAACACACATTTCCTCTAGTGCTTCCATCATCGGGAACGGCCATGGAATGCTGTTCTCCAAAACTAAACTATTCAAGTTGTTCGAATAGTGTTGGACTAGCTCAGAGGAAATTGCAGACGGAGATCCCTTCAAAGAAAACTTTTCCAGCGGCAGGTTCGCATTCTTCAAATCAGTAGCAATGTTTTGCCAAGGACCCTCCTGATTTGTTCCAGTTTTGCTGCAAAATTATACAACAACTATATAGCAAAACGTCAGACTAAAATTTCAGTATCTGTACAATAAAAGACAACACACATTGATATCTTCGGGTCTGTCAATTTCATCTTGGTCTTGTTGACCTCGCGTATGGCAACCAAAGCAGTTGCAACATCTCCCAACATGTCAACAGGAATGAGCTTAACAGACAATCCCTAAAATATAAAAAGCACAATTATACACAGTGATAACACATAAAGTTTTATCCCTCATACCGTTAGCTTTGGAAATCCAGACAACACATCTAGCCACGGAATTTTGCTTTCAGCAACAGAAACAATGGAGAGCGAACGCAAACGTTCACTTCCCTTTCCTTTGATGCACGTGGTATCGGAACCACACCGTTGATAATAGTCATCGGTCCCGAGCAAACCATTTAAAAGAATGTCTTCTAGGTTTGAGGTGTATTTGCATGAAATTATGTCCACAAGGTCCTGAGAGTTCCTCAACACTCTGCAGAATGTCAACCGTAAACATGTCATCTGGGGTCCGATCTTGGTCATAAAATTGTAAAACACGGGAATACATTCTTCAGAAACACCAGACACAAAAAAGTTTTGATAAGCCCTCAAGAGTCGGGCAAACGGATGAGGGTTCTCGAGCTCAGAATGAACTTCCATATACTCAGTAACCGTCATTTCACACTTTGAACGAGGAACGAGCTCCTTTCCTCGAATAGGGAACAACAACACGAGCACACTACAGCGTTTCAAAAATTCCTTTTCCGCCACCTTGTTCCAAACACGATTGAGTCCCCGGCATACTTTCAGCTCCTCAAAACCCAAATACTTGGAAATATTATCAATCACCTGTTGGAACCATTGCAAGCGAATCAATTAAATGCAACAGTAAATTAGTCGATGGATAATCGAAAATTATATCCTTTAACATATTGCACCAACTCACCAATTCATTCAAAAGAGGGTTCTCGCTCTGTTCCCATTCCGCCATCGTCTAAATCACTCATAAACTACAAATTTGAAAATCAAAATGTTAATCTACATTTACGTCAGCATAAACCCAAACAACAACTGAAACGCACCGAAATAAACATGCTTGAAAATAGGAATGGCCATCGATAAAGGACAGGGCAATATGAAAATAAACGTATGCATATATTTAAACACAACAACATACATACATATGGTAAAACGCCATGATTGGTAAAAAAATGTTTGGTAAACATACGTAAATGTTGGGATTCAAGATGAAGATTTAAATCGATAGCTCGTAACAAACAAATCAATATTCAACAAGCCAATGACACGGTTAAACAGACAAGCTATATCTTTCATGATTCAACTATTCTTCAATCTCTATTTATAATAATGCAATCCCAGAAACGACCTCAATATCGAGCAGAGCAAACTCGTATGTGCCAACGGGAAGTTAAGGAGTGGAATCATCTCAATGACCAACTATTTGGGTTCTATGTTGTATTGGACCGGATGATTTTTATACGTATTTTGGAATTGGCATAATTTCAAGAATGAAATTACAATTTTTATGGTTTATTGCAAACACAAGGCGAAGCATGTCATTTATAATTTGAAGAGGCAGTCGCACTAGCGATGACAGCGGAATAACATCCAACACCCTCCAGATACTCAAAAGACACTTGTGTAAATACACGAACATTGGTATTACAACGAGATTTAATGTGTCTGCTCTCACTACTTTTTATCACATCGCAGTTTGAGGTATCAAGAGTGAATGTGGTCTATATCGAATAGTGAACGATATTTGTAGTAGATTTGAACCAACATATAGTACAAATGTCCATCTGCTCTTGCGTGGCTCAATATACCAAGATCTTACCGATACAACCATGTGATAAAATATTCTGTTCTGATAACAGACATCTTACTTTCGAATCAAACTTCTAGCATGGTAAATAGTATTATGGGGAATCGAGCATATGTCAACTTCAATCTAATTATGAAAGGCACAAGCTTATCGGTTGGTCTTGGCTGGTTTGCATATAAGAATGCAGAGTATATTAAATTTCACAAGTTTTGAATATGGCGACAGCAAGACAAGCAAACTCAATGCCTCCATCAAACTTTTGGCCAATCAAAAACGGGTTGCTCGGGGAATGCACCAAACACTCCATTTTATTGCATGGCCATTTTTATTTTCAAATGTGCATTCAAGTGTGCACTAATATGAAAACGAGTTGCCCATCGAAAGCGTAAACCCATATTCCTGATCAATATTTTAGTCAGAGTAATTACAGATATTTGGAAATGGAATGCAAAGGTGATGCATTTTGGATTAAACATTGTGAAAATAGTATATTCAAATCATTTGCAGACAATAATCAGAGTGGAATAAATTAGCGTTCACGACTGATAACATGATAATTATGTATATTTGGTCCTCTAGTTTTCAGGTGGACCAAGGAATCAAGAGCCAACCTGACCAGGGAGTTAAGGCCAAGATATCTCAGCTACATAGTTGATTAGAATTAAAAATATCACGCATAGAATGATTGTCATATATCTTCGAAACCTCATTTAAATACCCTTAAAATATAACCAAAAAATCTCTAAACCCTCGCCAAGATACTCTTAAAACTTCGCCAAGATATCTTTAAAATATTGTTAAAATACCCTTAAAATATCACCAAAGAATCTCTAAAACATCGCCAAGATACTCTTAAAACTTCGACAAGATATCTTTAAAATATTGTTAAAACACCCTTAAAATATCACCAAAAAATCTCTAAACCCTCGCCAAGATACCCTTAAAATATCGCCAATATATCTTTAAACTACTGTTAAAACACCCTTAAAATATCACAAAAGGATCTCTAAAACATTGCCAAGATACTCTTAAAATATCACAAAAGAATCTCTAAAACATCGTTAAAATATCTTTAAGATATCACAAAGACATCGTTAACAAGTCGTTAAAATACCTTTAAGATATCACAAAGACATAGTTAACAAGTCGTTAAAATACCTTTAAGATATCACAAAGACATAGTTAACATGTCGTTAAAATATCTTTAAGATATCACAAAGATATCGCTAAGATAATCCAAAGATATCCTTAAGGTATCCCTAAATATATTCAAGAAATCACAGAGACAGGCAGACTATTCTCCAATCTGATGAGCATCGTGGGTTTTCAGAAAATATGTATTCGACACATATTTTTGTGATCAAATTTCCGGTTGTAGCGTTACATGGTTCCACTCAATTTTAAAAAATCATACAACATTCAAATGACAAAACCATATCTAGAATCATATTCAGCTTTTGGACATTCCGTCGTCCCATTTGATTTTCAAATGAAAATTCTCAACCCCATGTATACAGCCCTGATTCTGCACAATATCAATAATAAGATTTGTTTTCGCAGTATTTCATAAACATTGTATTGGTTTTGAGAAAACGAAAAAAATAACATAGCGGTGCCGAGGTCCAAGTTAGTTGGAGCACCACAATTCTATCACCTCAAAGTTATAATTAAGTAAGAGCGGCGTCAATACAACTTCAAACTAGTCGTATACGGGAATAATTAGAAAGGCTGCAATCGATTAATTAAAATCAAAGTGTATTTAAAAAGTTTACTCAATGAGGCTTATCTTAAATTTGGTCGAATTTTGGACATAAAGCAGAGAAACCTGTCAGCGGCAGATTATTATATTTGAAAAATCATGAAACATGCACGTAAATATAAGCAGAAAGATTATGAAATATATAGAAACATACTTGTTTGAAACGAGTCGAAATGATATGTAGAAAAGTGTAAGAACCTCTAGATTATATTCGAAATCGATAATTCATACTGAAAAAACAGCAATAGATTCAGGCTCCAAGCTTTCTCGACCGTCAACCAGCCACTTTTCAATTCTAAATGATCGTTTAGCAAACGGTTCAGTTCAGATCACAATGGTAAACGCTTATCCTGATTTTCATGTTTGTCTACTCCTAATCAGACTTCTTAAAACAAAACTCCGATCAAACTGACATAGTCATACTAAACACTTTCTTGCAATATTCGAGCACGTATATTGTTCAGTCCTCTATGCCCACTCATTTCAGTGCAAAAATTGATATTTTATAATTTTAATCAGCTCTTACATACCCAAAATACAAGGCGAATTTCACAACCATATTTATATATGAAAAAACATAAAAATATGAAGTTGGTACAAATACATAACATACAAACATCTTAAAATTACATGTCTTGCCAGACAAACAGAAAATATAAAGTATATGAATCACATCCGTCAAATTAAAATTAAATGGACATCTAAAAAGTTTTGTTTGCATGGGTTATCTGAAATTCAGGACATTATAGTCTATTCAAATGAAAAAAGCATGAAAAATGATGTATTGCATGAGATTTATGAAGGTTAGAAATTCAGAACCTCCAAATCAGGAAAAACAATGTATTATAGAGTAACACTAATGTCTAAATAGTATGAATAGTAGAGCATCAAATCAAAAAACATGTTACAGTAAATGGGTCTGAGTAACAACTCCACCCAGTTACTACAAACGGGGGTAAAAAATTTGTGGCCGCCCATTTACGGCAATACAAACTGTATAAATTCGCATGATAACGAGAAAAAATTTCAAATTGGATAGCGTACTGTACTATGTTTTCCCTATCTGTCAGTCTTTTTGTTAGAACCAATAGTGAAATAACTCAATTCCCAATACATTCAATTTAGCAGACCTTGACAAATTATCTACATATGGTCGTGTAGCAAATTATGAAATGCTCGTTTTTAACATGTCTTCAATTATTTCAAAGCAATCAACATTACAAAAAGAGATGCTAGAGGACTTTTGATGACTTACTATAAGATTGGGATTATCCCACTTGGAATACCTAGTATTGTACTAATCACGCTTTCCGAAGGAGATCCATTTGTTGCAACTTTATCAGATTTGTGTTTTTATGGCTACAGTGATTGTTTTAAAATACATGTATCTCCTTTTTACGAAGACTAAAATTGATTTTTAAGACGACCAACCAACACCCGGTCTAGTCAATACTCTTCAATCGACAACACTCCAATCAAGTCAAATCGAGGATTTTATTATAAAATATTCGTCAACTATTGTGCATGTGCATATGAAAAAATGTAAATAAACAATTCTCAAAGGATTCATCTCATATATTTTTATACAAATCTAGAAACAATAAGTTTGATATTGATTTTGCGGAGGATATAGATAAAGTCTAAACTTTGGGTTTGGTACAAGTGAAGATTTTACAGACATGTGTGTGCACGCTTTGACTCTCAGCGATATAATTTCGAAGCTGAAGGACTGCTTGCACAGTCCGCCTGGAAAGCAAATCTCTCTAAATTTTTAGCCCTAGCGTTTCTTCACAATTTCCAATCTTTCTTATTTATAAAAACACTTTTTGGAGACAGCTTTTGATCAATTCCAAAGATTTTTAGAAATCTCATCACATGGATTTTCCCCGTTGTCATTACAACATTTACATTATCTGGATCTATGTCAGGGTCCAACTTCCATACACTACTCACATGGTCCAATATCCATTCAGGATTTGTCAAATGCAACACTCCATGCGAATGGAAACCTCTTTAAGATTCGACATCCAACTGAGAAAACACAAGTAAAGGATAATGTTAGATTCTCCATCAAAGACGTAGACACGGAGAGTATAAAAGCTCCGTGAAATGGATCTCTAAGCACTATCAGCTTTTCAAAGGTTGAGTTCCCCTCTAAAATCCGTTTCAACTCGAAACGACAAGTTTCCTAGTCGACATCAAAACTAAGAGATTTCAATGGAAATCCCGTCTTCCAACAGTTTGGTTGGTTGGACCTTTGCCTCAAATTTTGCTTCACAAGCACCACCACACTCTCCTTCATTAGAGTAAGCTCGAACTAAACCACTGTTTAGAATATTGTGAAGCACACTCATTTTACAAAATCCCTCGCTCACACAAATATCAGTTAATTGACCAGAATTGCAGATAACTTCGAGCTCAAACTGTGTCAGTTTTGAAAGTTCCATCGCAACAAGGATCACAGCGGTATCATCAACTTCACTTCCGAACCCCAGGCTGGTTCTCCTTGGTTATCAATTGGATATATTGTGTAAAGTGTGGATCCAACTTGGAAAACAATATCCAATTTGGTTCAATTCACAGAGAAATTTAGCGTGTAATTTTACTCTGCATTCCATTTTATTGATTCCAAGGTAGTCCAATTACAGACACAACACAACTTCAGAAATAGTGGATTTACCCGTAAATAAACTTTCCACGTCAACTCCAATAGTATTTGCTGAATTATGAACCAATGAGAGGAAGATTTATAAATTTACTTTGGAATCCGTACACTGTCATCATTTTCCACAGCTCACCTTGATGAATTCTATTTCCAACGCAAAGGAAGTCATCTTTTATGTACGAAAGTTTTGTGAGAAAAGCCCTGATCCGCCTGTTCGGGAATCAAATTGGAAAGAGATAATTTACAAGAGATTGGATTGCGGTATTTCGTCCATGCTGCAGTGCA
>JAHZNA010002140.1:0-10800 GCA_027743935.1 Sinodicranocentrus sp. ZH6
TACCTCATTTTGAAAATCATCCTGATTTTGTGAGACTCCCAACAAGCCCAGATAAGTGGAAGGGGATAAGTCAGCAGATAATTAAACTCAAGGAGATATGCTTATCAGGTAAGGGGTGAAAATATAATAAGCGTTTCCATTAAAATATCTTTTTTCATTGAGATTTTACCTTAACAGGGTCATTGGCACAAAACCCCGAGGAAATCGGAAAAGTCATGAAATCCGTGATATCTTCATACGCCGGAGATGGTCTGTCTGACTTTGCCATTTTAGAAGAAAAGGATATCTCCCCTCATGTCATCTCAACTCTTCCAAGTGTAATCGATCACGCTTTGAAACTACCCCTTTTACTAGCACGCCCAATAACGATTTTGAAACAGGGAGAAAACAAAACCCTGTATTTGACTAAAGAACTTTGTGCCTGTTTCCTTGCAAATGCTTTTCTTTGCACTTTTCCCCCACCACAGAGGAATCTTCCCGATATAAACTTTTTTCGACTTTTTAACTCCACAATCCCTGCAAAAGTTCAAGTGAAAAAGGAGAAGCTAATGTGTATTCTAAATTACTTTTATCAAATGTCTCCTAGCAATTTAGAGAAAAACCAGTGTTCTGGTCAAGTTCACAATATTGTGTCGTATGAAAGACGACGGAGAAAGTTCCCTATTGGAATTTTCTCCTCAGGAAAACCTCTTACAAAGATTGTAGTAGAGCCGGATAGAAATATCGAAGAAATGGGGGGAATGCTTCAGGTGGACTTTGCAAATAAATTAATTGGTAAGGAATGAGGTGGAATTCGTTTAGGTGTCAAATTCTGTGATTAAATAATATATGTTTATATTCAGGTGGTGGAGTTTTGGGAAATGGGGCAGTCCAGGAGGAAGTGCGATTTTCCATTTGCTCAGGCTTTCGGTTTGAGAAGGCAATGTTTCAGAGAAATATTGGGAAGGATAGTTTGGGAAGATTGATGACCCAAGTGGTGGCAATGGATGCAATAAATTTTAAACAGTGAGACCAAAAACAATAAAACATATTAAATTTAATTAAGATTTGAATGACATTTTTCATTTTATTTTTGAAGGCATGAAAAATACAAACAATTCAAAAAATACTGGATGGATCGCGAGCTCCACAAATGCTTTGTAGCGTTTACCCACAGCGCAACACACAACTCCCCAGTGGCTACTGGAAACTGGGGCTGTGGTGCTTTTAACGGAGATACTGAATTAAAATTCCTTATTCAGTTAATCTCCGCTTCAGAAAATGAAAGACCTGCTATGCACTATCATACATTTGGGGATCAAGATCAGTCCGAAGGGGTGGAGGAAATGGGGAGGATTTTGTACTCTAATAAGGTCACGGTGGGAAGGTTATATAAAGCTGTGGAGAAGTATGATCAATATAAAAATAATTATGACTCTGTATTTGACTTTGTTCGAGATGAAGTTACAGGAAAGGTGGGGAGTCCTTGGGGTTTTCAGAGATGAAAAAAACTAATAAATAAGTTTCGAATCAGTACACATGATTTTAATTTTTGTAAAGGCAAAAATGCATTTAGCAACATATGCACATCTTTTGCCACCGTCAAAACGCAAAGTGGAAAGCTGACATGGGAAGGATAGGTGGAGTAGAGGTTATCAGCAAGTATAACCGGATCTGGCAACGAAAATGTATACGTATATGGACATGATTAGGTGAAGAAATCCACTTTGCCACCAGAATATGCACTTGTGAAAGGATAGGTGGAGTAGAGGTTATCAGCAAGTATAACCGGATCTGGCAACGAAAATGTATACGTATATGGACATGATTAGGTGAAGAAATCCACTTTGCCAACAGAATATGCACTTGTGTTACATGTATGATACTAATCACTATTGATAAGATAACCACCTTCACATTGTGTTTAGTGTGGTGTGTTTATACATATTTCAACAGTTATTCCACGTCGGTTGGCTAAATTTTGAAACATTTTATTATTATACATGTTAACTCTTGTTTTGCTCTTGAAAAAGACCAGGGGTACTGGTGGAAAGCTTGTGCTTAATAATAAATATTTACCTATAAAGAAGCCAGAAATTTCTCTTTTATGTATTTATTAGTTACAAGGAATTAAGAAATCATATTAAATCTACTTTATTATGATTTGAAAGTTAATAAATATTGTTAATCTAAACATTGCATTGTAATATGGCTGCTTTTAAAATTTCTACTGTCTGCTTTAGTCAGAAAACAAATTATGGTGTCTAATTAATTACGGGAGATATTAAAAAGTTCTTCAATTACAACATCCCATAAAAGAATCCGCATCCCTGTATATTCATTCACATGTTAAATTCTTACAATATTTCTATAATGTCAAAATTACAGCATGTCTTTCGACGAAAGAACCTTGCATAAAACATGCATTACCAATATATGTATGAAAATATGGGAGGAGAGGAATCGCGTCATGATTTTTGGTACATTACGACAAATTAGTTGAAATTATAAGAAAACTTTAGCTGTGAGATGTGATCACTTGATGTGATAATGATAAGATTATATTGTCATAAACAAATTCCTAAGTGTTATGACTAATACTACCCAAAGTTTTTTACTGCAAGTCATTAGCAGTGGTGACATTAAAGTAAGTAGCACAATGAATGACTTCAATAGTCACATGCTCTCACACACCAATTAAGATGACACTCAATGCAGTAAAACGTTCCGTGTTACTCTTAGGCATATTGTGCATCAACAATTTTTGTCAAGGGGCAGAGGTTGAGGAAGCTGTTTTCGAAACTACTTGGACGTTTACTACATTCGAAACAACTGAGTTTGATAATTACTACGGCGAAAGCAGCTACGATGACTACCCTTATGCAGCATTTTACTTTGTGTTAATTTTGAGTATGGAAGAACCATTGGCTGTAGTGATTATTTGCTACTGTTGTAAATACGTTTGCGGTTGTTGTGATAAGAAAGGTAAGACTTTAAATTTATGAACTCAAACCATAGAACAATTCTCTTGCTACCACGAGTCTAAATTTTCCAGTGACCGGATCTGCAAGAAGAGGTCAGGAATCAAATCTAGTTTATAACGATTCCGGCTTGAGAGTACCAGAAGTCATTATCGCTCCAAATTTAAGGGCAGAAACGGATTTACCCCCACAATATTGGAATTACTGCTCAACTAATTTTTCTACTGTTCATGACCAGTTACCTCCACCTTGTAGGTCATTTTGATAGTCTAGCTTACAAATGATGTACAAATTTTAGAAATATTATATGCACCTTGGTAAAATGAATTGGTATTTTTGTAGATGATGTGGCTATCATGATGGAAGGACAGTCGCCTAAAGTAATCAAGGCATCATCAACTAAACTAATTTGACGCAATTTATTGAATTGGGGCGTTATATTGGTTAGCAATTTTTTAAAAACGATAAATATTTTTGCTGAATACAACTAATTTCCTGATTTCTTTGATACTTATGTCATTTATACCAGATAGAAAGTGTTTGATGTGTCGCTCGAGTAACGGTTAATAATCAATGATTCTAAAGTATTTCCATGCATAGATTACGAATCTAAAGTTGGTTTACCAGTGATGCAAGTTAATAAATGAATAGCATAACGTGACTTTCACAGTTATCTTAACCTACGGTGATTACGATGATATTCAACACAATTAAACTTAAAGTGTTACTCTGTAGTGTACTATGTGTCATTAATTTTTGTCAAGGGACACATATAGTAATAATCATTAGTGTAATAATATTAACACCCTTCGCTTTACTACTAATGTGTCTCTGCTGTTGTCCCCACTTAAGCTGTTGTTATAAAAAGACCGATAAGACTATAGATAAAATAAATATCCATTTGAAAATTTTTAAACGAGTTTGTAGTTGACAGATCTGCAAGAAGAGGTCAGGAATCAAATCCAGTGAATAACTAACGACCCCAATTTGAGAAATACAGAAGTTTTCATTTTTTCCAATTCTGGAGTAGAAACGGATCCACCTCCACATTAATGGAAGTTTAGCTATAATAATTAAACTATTCATGACTAACCGTATGCGCCTTGTAGGTTATTTTGATATTCTATTCTAAAAATAATTTACTTGTACTCATTTTTAAATACATGCATATTGCCCAATATTGTTCTATATAACTTCTCTACTACGAATAGAGTCATGAATACGAATTTTTATATGCCAAGTATTCCTCCAATCGAAATTAAACTGATTTAGAGAAGCATGCAAATGCTGATGATAGTAGAGAGTATAATTTTCAAACTAACCAGAAGATTATGCAGAAACAAGAAAACGAATGAAATAATCTTTTATCTGTAGTATCTGTAGGTTGAGCGGAAGAAACAAAGCTTTTAATAGAAAATCGGGAAAATACAATTTACTTGCTCACCTTTCATAAACTATTTAATTATCATATTTTAATTGTTGATGCGTATACTGGTCCCAGAGCTCCATTCTCTTTTGCAGAATTGTTGTCTGACCTGGACTGTCATTAAGTTCAAACCAGAAAACTTCCTTATTACCTCCTTCTAACTGATCATTCATAGTTTTCCAGTCTTTTCCACCCATCGAAGGTTTGCTATAAAAATGCGTTTTACAATATACAAATTTGTCAAATCAAATAAACCCTTCGTTTTGGTCATATTTCTCACCCAGTGGCACCAAAATTCACCCACAACGTAACAAGATACTCTGAGAAATGAAAGTATTCCTGGTCACCATTAGGAATTTCTGGGTATCCAGCATATGGAAATAAGAACTAAATTTAACAAAATCATTACTTTTCATTTCGAATCCCAAAATTTTCAATAAAAATCATTGATTTAAAAACTGGAAATATCTATGCACCTGCAATTCATCCGCATGATCAACAAGTCCCAGTTCTCCAGCTGGAAACCCAGGAGCCTCCTTTTCAGCATAGCTTAACGCTGGCGGTTTGCTCAAGTAATATAAGTAAGAGTCAGCAACATTCCCATGGAACTCAGCAGTGACTTTGGAACAATGCACCAAAGCCCTATCGGAACACAGGTTAATGAACTCGGTCAACGTGGAGTTTCCAATTTCCTTATCTCCAAAGTAAAATTCCCTGATTTCCTCCAATTGCTTGTCACTCAGGTCCACATTTAACACATCTCTTATATAAAGGCTAAAGTTCGAATTAACTTTCTCTACAGATTCTGGATTAAATAATATCCCTAATCCTTGCCCAATCGCTTCTGCTGAGTTAACACCAATAATATATGGAACAGGATTTATCTTCCTAGACTTGAGCAGAGTGTAAGGCTTATCAGGCATAAACGACTTCTCTGGATTTGTACCGGTATCCTCTATTGTTAATGCATACTTCGACTTTGGAGTTCGTATAAGTGCAATATCTTTTGCCTCTTTTGTCTTCAGACATTCTAGTAGTTCTTGAGATCCATTTACCGCCGTACAGTTGAGTACCTTAGCAACTTCACTAACAGTAACACTTGGGCTGGGGTCGTACGATATAACTCCACAGATTGCAGATCCGGATTGGGCTATGGCTCGGTGAAACAAGCCTGTTATAATTTTCTTCTTTAGTAATCATACTTTTTGATGTAACAAAATTATGATTATAAGTAGTTTTTACTTCCGTACCATTACTCAACGGGGAAATCAAGTGAAGGCTAACACCATAGGCACCAGAGGAGCTGCCGATTATTGTAACCCGGCTAGGGTCACCCCCATAGTCAACAATATTGTCCTTCACCCATCGGAGAACCATTACTTGGTCTTTAAAACCCATATTTCCTCGTATAACGTCGTCACCAGTGTTTAAAAATCCTAGTCATACATATAAATAATATAATTTAAAAGCTTTTATATAACTAGCAATGAATGAAATTATACATGAGCATACCGAGAGGTCCAAGACGGAAATCGAACGTTATAAGTACAGCGTCTTCATCCATAAAATACTCTGCCCCGTAGCGACTTCCATTTCCATCTGTGAAATCCTTAAAATCAAAACAATATTTTTATAGTTCAAATATAACTCTACATGGGACAATGGAGATTTTTAAAACATGAGACTTACCCCTCCATGAATGAATACCAATGTGGAATAATTGAATACTTCATTATTTTGCGGTACTTTAGGTGTAAAGATGTTCATGTACAGACAGTCCTCCTCACCGACAGCTAGGATTGGAGAAAACCTTGCCTTTTGAATGCACTGAGGGGTACCCTCTTTAAAGTCTCGTAGACCTTGCCAAGGTTCTGAAGGTTCTGGATCCTGAAAAAAATTAAATGGTTTTTTAAAGTAATTTACTGAGAGGAGTTTTATTTCGTTAATTTACCTTAAATCTGAGGTCACCAAGAGGTGGTTTTGCAAATGGGACTTTATAAAAGGCTGTATAGCTTCTGCCTTTTCTGCTCGTTCGGATATAACCTCTCAAACTTCCTTTTGACGTTTTGTGATCAATATATAGTGGGGCGTTGTTTGCTGCAGCTTTTAATATGGCAAGAGGTTCTTCATACTGAACTGAGTTAAAACTGGTGACGACTATTATTGCAAATGAAACTGCAACGACAGCAATGATCGATATGGAGAATAGTCCAAGGCGTAGGTTTTTCCTTCGAGCATTGCTGGGTTGGTTGATCTCCACGAATCCGTAATATGGAGGTTGAGTTTTAGAAGAAAACAGCAAAGGACTTTGTTCTTGACTCATTTTTTAAATTACTGAAAATTACAGTGGTAAAACAGGGAAATGAATGCAGTGGAAATGTTTTTCAGGTGACATAGTTTCCTTGTTTTGCATTTGGTTATTGCAATGAAGGTGGGAAATACAGGGTTATCTTATCATTATGAGAGAGTACATGGATAAGAAACATAAACATGTAAACTGATTTGACTATTCCAAGTTAATTACGATCGCATAATCATATTAATTATGTCGTTTTGTGATACATTGGGATGAATCATGCATGGTTTTGAATTAAACAGGAACTATCTTAACTGGATTTGACTTTGTAATTTGGGGTTTATTATAGAACTAATTTAGGCGTGCCAATGTAGCTATAGTTTATGGAAGCAAACAAAATGTCTTTCAAAACTTCAAGTCAGTAAAACCTCGCTTAACGGTTGACCACCTTTTAAAAGGGATATATTACCGTAGAAATATGAAGCCAAGAGAATATTTGGGTGTGAGGGTGATTCAGAGTGAGAGATAAAGCAATTGTAAAATATATTGTGCCTTTGTTCGACACGAAGTGACTGTGAAGATGGTGAATGCTTGGGGTTTTGAAAGGTGCAAAAAACAATTGAAAAATTAATAATTAGATGCATTTTAATATCGTTTTAAGTTGTTTTGCAAAAATACATTCGCTTTCCATCATCCTCATTTTCATAAAGCAAAGACCAGATAAGCTTAGATAAGCAAACATGATCCACTGTACTACTGACTGTACTCATTTCAACACATGAAAAATTTTTTTATTGGCTAATGACAATGTGACATTCTCAATGCTGTAATTTCATACACAAAGCTTCGACATCAACTGTGTATAGTTTCAATTGGGATGTAACCTATAAAAATCCTATGTAACTGTGTAAAGATTTTCTCATCCCGAGACTTATAAGCATCCTGATACACTGTAATAACACGGTTAAGTAAAGGCGGTATGTGCCCAGGAGTTGCTATGGGTATATTTAAAATCATAATTAGTTCAAATTAAGCCTAATTTTGGTTTCCACCAGTATTTTTTATTATTTAGAATAAAAATTTGAACAAATTTACAAGAGTTTGGACTATCTGTGTTTCGATTCATCTCATTCATTCATTTACGTCACCAATGAATGTAGTGATAAAAATCAAATTTGGAAACTGACCAAATCGGATAACGAGATACTATCATAAATGTTTGGTAGAAAGCAAACTGCTGCAAGCAAAATGTTTCAAGGACAGATCTTGTAATTTAAAAAAGTGTAATTTAATGTTTAAAACCAAGCGTCTCCGGACCCCGGACTAACAACAGACATTTTATGCGCCATACTGTAAACAAATAAATAAACAAAGCAATTTCTCACCGTTATACAATCATGACAAAGGATGGCACTGACGGTAATAAATTTATACCAAAATAGAAGATTAATTTTGAAAATCGCATCAAATGGGAGGTTGCGGATCAAAGGTAATATGCATCGATATTTCTTATCGTTTATTTCGCTTATCATATCCCCGAATGTGCTTGTAAGTACCAGAGTACGTTAATGTGTGCAAGCGGAATCAATTAATGATATATCAAGAGCAAACAAAACGTTCTCGTGCGCATATTCAATGTGCGATAACCATGTATTCACTTTACACCTCAGTCTTCATCTGCTCAGCTTCAACGTATCCAACTACAAAAGTGCAAAACGAAGAGGAAGATATACATATAAAAGCACATTTTGAATGCCAAATTTTTGCACATAAGTGCAGTTTTCGCTTATACTCTTGAAAATATTGCAAAAAGGGAAAATATTTCTCGACAACCATGATGGCTGCGGAGGAGTTTTGTCACATTTGATATGGTCTTATTATGAATATATTCACTCACTCACTATTGTACTGCTTTATTGATTATAAAAAAATACCTTAATACAGAGGAGTGTGCCGCTATAACTGAAAAGGTAAATTATGAAGGTCAGCGAAAAATATTTAACATATGAAAATGTGAATAGATCCGTTTTAGTGTGGTATATTTTATAAATACCAGCGTAAATAGTTCAGTGATTGTGGAACTAGCATAGGCAAGTTTATCTAAATGACTTTCCGAGCGTGCATAGAAGACAAGGAATACTTGATTAAAATACTACTTGAATGCATAAATATGCATGACATGATGATAAATTATACATTGTTGGACTTTTAAGAGATATGAAGATATTTATGCTATGAGGTGACATAGAATATGTGGTATTGTGGTATATATCAATGCCCGTTTATCTTCCAATGATAACCTCTTGTGCTTGATGTTTTGCAGCAAATCCCTTGAAAAGAGTTGTTCAGAATTCTGCCTGATAGATGTTTATACCAACTTAAGCTTTACCCTATTGTTTAACAAATTATGCCAATCCAAACAATTTTTTCATTGCTTATGAATCATTTAATATAAAATATGAGATGAGATACTCTATTATTGAGCTTGACATTTGCGTATAGAGTATGGAATCATATCCTGAATTGGAAATTGGAAGTGAACCAGCATACCAGTCGAGGTATACCCATTACCATCCCAAACCAGATTCCATGAACTTGGAATAGGCACATGCCGAATGTGCATTATTTGCAAATGAGGTTTTTTGTATTATTCGCATCATGAACCAATGATAGAACTTATGTACTTGTATGTGCAAAAAGGCAGTCCGTGTACAATGCCGGCAACCACGATCGGTCAGGTTCTGCATGCTAAATTATGCCTTATCGTGATTCATAAATATATAGGATAAACTGGTTAAACAGTGAAGCTCGTTTGAATTTATTTCAAAATACATTCTTTGTGCAGCACAATGCACAAATAACTATAAATATCAACTGAAAATACAAATCTATCTTAGAACAAGGGAAAATGTTCTGGGAATTTTGGGGAATGCCTTTTTCTCAACTTTTAAAGATTGGGAGATGGATTTAGAAAAAGAGATTTTGGAAATATTCCGGAATGACTTATTCAGAGTATGAAAACGAAAAATAAATATATATTTAAAAATAATGGAGTAACACATTCAACAATTTAGGTTCCCAAATATTGTTCGATGATCAAACAAATCTTGAAAATTGAAAAAAGTTAAATGTCTCCTAAACTACTTCTCCAGGATAAAACAAAGGTTCAGAAATGTAGACAAAAGTAGGGTTATCTTTGAAAGGAAAACATTATCGAGAAATAAGAAAATGCGTGTCATCCCCGAATATTAGGTATCATCCGAAACTTGCAATTGGAACTGGGTAAAAGTTTACAAAGGACAGTTCGGTGGAGATTCAGTAGCAGTAAAAAGAATTAATTGTGAGCATGCAAGTGTTGAGTGGGCTATAAAGGAGATTGAAGCACTAAAAAAATCCAATGTTCATACAAACATTGTAAAATATTTGGGTACTTCTGAGGCTGCCCAGAACAAGGATGACCCATTCATTTTAATCGCATTAGAACTATGTGATTGCTCAGTGCGGGAGTGGATAAAGAGCTAGCCATGTTTTGCATATTCCTGTACCATTGAAAATGTATCTTAATTTTTCGAAACTATGCCTATGACTCAAAAAACTGAAAGTTTTAGTCACTTTTAACTACTGGGTAGCATACACCTACTTTATATATTACAAAATCTACAGGTCTTTTTACACCATATTATTTCAAAAAATATGATTTTTTTCATTATACTGCTTCTTTGCTAATGTTTAATGAATTAGATAATAGAATAATTGCAGGCATGCATCATTTTATAAACAATGTTAATTAGCAGACAAATAACGTTATCGTGAGAAAGTTTCATTTTTAAAACATCTACACTTTACACCACTACCTCTGCTCAGCTACAACAGATCCAACTATATAAGTATAAAACGATGGTAAGCATAAAGCATACATAGATATACATTTGCAAGTATCCTGTTTTTGCACACAAGTGCAATCGTCGAGTATAGTATGCATTTTGCAAAAACCATGATGGCTGCGAAGGAGGAGTTTACAGACAAAGAAAAATAATCAACAATGTAAGTGGAAGATGTGTACGTGCAAAAGGCATTATCTGTAAAGTAAAGATCCGGATTATGATTATTTGTCATTT
>JAHZNA010002141.1:0-18223 GCA_027743935.1 Sinodicranocentrus sp. ZH6
TGGACAGTTTATGTGATTCGACATTTAATTGATTTGGAAGGTTTAGCTATTATCCTCTGTGCTACCCGATGTAGAAAAATAAGAATATCAACGTTTATATTATTTTAGGGTTTCAGTGTTTGTGTCGTCTTTGTTTCTATGGACAATGTAGACGGTTCTTTGCATAGTTGAATTTGATAGTTGAGTTATTATCCTCTGTGCTACCCACTGTAGAAAAATAAGAATATTGACGTTTATTTTAATATTATGTTTTAGCTGTTGTGTGTAGGGTGTTTCGGAAAAAAGTGTATATACAGTGCTTTTTGACATTTGTTGCGATTAAGAGTGATTTCATTTCAGAAGCAACTGCAACTGGAGTATGTTTCTTGGAGTTGGTTTGGTGGAAAGCTCGTAGTTTATGTAAGTGTGAAAAAACTGGAAACCATTTATTAAAGTTGTTTACATCTGTAAGTTTGTCAGTTATTACTGGATTTGCTGACAAATATTTTTTATTTGGTTATTGCGCAGTTGTGTTATTTTAATCTGTGTTTTGGTGAATGCTCATCGTGACGGGGACAGTTATATGCCATGAATTTATGAAAACATTCTTAGTATTTGATTGAGCTCATATAGAGAAGGTATAAGCTTGGGTTGCTGGAGTTGTGCGTGAATTTTTATATTAATAGAAAAGTGAAATAGTTTTATCGTTGGTTGTTTGCAATATATTGGTTGTAAAATGGGTAAACCAAATGTTAAAAAGTCTCCCAAACAGGAATCAACGCCAAAGTTGGGAAAGAAGGCAATTAAAAAGGAGAAAAAGTCACCAAGGAAGAACAACAAAGCACGAAATATGGACCAGAATCGACCCCTTAAAAACAGAATTATTATATTGAATTGGCCTGATGAAGTAAGCTGCGATTCCCTTGGTGATTTATATGATAATTATCTGAACCAAAACGTTAGTACTAAAACGCACATTTTTCCCGGGAATGCGTGGTTTGGAGCTATTGCGAGTGTGATTGGCTCTAACGGATCAGTGGTAAACATAGAAAGCCTGTATGACACATCAGAGGATACACGAAAAGTTTTTATGAAAGGTTTTGTTGAAACACTTGGAATCATGAAAATCAGTTATAAAGGCAACGCAAGAAGGGTTTACAAGGAGATGCTTAGGTGCATTTTATCAGGAAGACGAGAAGTAGCTGCTGAAACCAGTTTTAAATACCTGGTTTCCGGTTTATCCGCGTACTTTGTTTCAAGACTATATGGTCAGAAAATAAAACATTTCTTTTACATTGTTTGTTGTAGGTTTAAATAAAACATGTTGAATTTTTCGTATTATGCATAACTTGCAGTTATGAAATCCGAAAATCGCTCAACCTTTGCAAACAAACCCCACTCTGAGTGCTTAGACATGTTGGCTTGTGACGATCAGCTGCCAAACTTGACGGCGTATTTGCGAAATTTTAAGAATTCTGGATTTGTCGAATTTGGTAATGGCGTCACGTGGGATACGTTGGACTTGGTGCCCATCAAAATATCGGATGAGTTGATGAATGCATATTATCGGCCAACCCCTGTGCGAAAAATTGGTAAGTTTTTAGTGCATTCATACGGCATGGCTTTATAAGTAGATGGCGTCTTTGTAAATGTTTAAAATGTTTGCGTTTCCAGATTTTCCAATTGAACAGTTGGATTTTGCTTACGAGAAGTCGCATGCTATCAAAATCTTGAAAGGAAACACCTCGGATTACGGGGTTCCTGACCTTGTACAATCTTTGAATATGTTGAAGCAACAGAAACTTGAGATGGATGCAGCCTTATTTCCTGAAATGGAAAAAATTAAATTACTGGAAACCCCACGCTATGTAAATGTGGAAACAAACAAGGGTTTGGAACGGGCAAAGAAGGCCATTCGTCTTACCAAGGAGACGGATTATATATTGAAACCGGTTTACAATGAGATGGCGTCAAAATATACGAATATACCGATTGCAAGCTATGAATTGTTTAAGAAGAGGATTTTTGCTAATTGCGTGGCAAATTTGGATTTTTTGCAAATTATACTTACCAGTGTTGTGGTAATATTATTATCAATAATAAGAAGTTTTAACATTGAACAATCATGTATATTTTAATTGCTCATTATGGTTATAAATAATGTATGTTTATTATAGGATGTACTTGAAGCGAATATTGGGGACAATATGGCGGCGGCTACTACTAGTACTACTAATACTACAGGTGTGTAATATTTATTACATATATACATATATATATACGTATATTGATAATGCTTTACAACAAAATAATCACTAATTTTTAATATGGTTATATGTTGCAGAATAATGGCTATTTGGATGCAGTACTGCTTCTTGGTTTTTTGTTTATCATGAATTTATTACCGTTGATATATGTATTACCTTACCAATATACAGTTTGTATAATTTATCTGTTAAGATTTATTTGATTGCCTTTTTATCATGAAGTTCTACAAAGGCCGCTATTTACTTGCTTCTCTGTTGTCTGTGAAGTACTGTAAATTGACGAGGATATATTAGTTTAGTGATGATTTATATCGGTGGTGTTGTTGAACTAGTCATGACAATGATATTATTATTATTATTATTATTATTATTATAGTATTTGTAGTTTATAACATTTTATGGTGTTTGTGTTATTGTTAGTTTTGCGGATGGACTCATTACAAATTAAATGTTTGTTGCGACTAGCAATGGTTCTTTGTACTAGATGTATAAAAGTCGAGAATATTACATATAATAAATATATATATATATATAAAGAAGACAACTTCCTTTTTGTTATTTTATGCTTAAT
This sequence comes from Sinodicranocentrus sp. ZH6, assembly GCA_027743935.1. Lineage (NCBI taxonomy): Eukaryota > Metazoa > Arthropoda > Collembola > Entomobryomorpha > Entomobryidae > Sinodicranocentrus > Sinodicranocentrus sp. ZH6. Next base: position 2,818 of record JAHZNA010002141.1, read on the forward strand.
CTCATTTTCGCAATATCCAACGGTATTGTTGCTAAATTAATACAAATTAAATTAACGTTGCTGAAATTTATAGTGGTAATAGTGGTGATATTAGCTGTGCATATAATGCAGAATTTTGGAAAATCTCGTTGAAGTCGAAATGAGGTGTATATAAATACCTGTAGTCCGTTGTACATGCATATTTACATTTGATATTCCGGTTCAGTAAGTCGTGCTTCTCTTTCTCCCAATCATAATTCGCATAAGCTTATTTGTTTGTGGTATTTTAAAAGGTTTATATCTGCAATGGTGAAGGTTGGTTGACTGACATGTGTTTGCTCTTGTTGTAGGGTCACTAAGCAGTTTTACGTAAAGTTAGCTTGCATCAAAGATTTTTTATATTTTTTTGGTAGTACGGCTAAGCATCATTGGTTGGAAGGAGACCAAGCATTGAAGTTTTTAGAGGGGTGTGATGATTGTAGCAGTGGTGCACAAGAGTTTTATACAAGGTGAGAATGAATCGTGGTTTTTAGTCGTAGTTTGTTTGCTTGTTGTTGAGGGCTATGAAATAATTGTCTGGAAAGCGAGAAGGAATCGAGGTTTTTAGTCGTAGTTTTTTCATTTGTTGTCGAGGTTTAGAAATAATTGTCTGGAAAGCGAGAAGGAATCGAAGTTTTTAGTCGTAGTTTGTTCGTTTGTTGTCGAGGTTTAGAAATAATTGTCTGGAAAGCGAGAAGGAATCGAAGTTTTTAGTCGTAGTTTGTTTGTTGTAGGAGAGCTTGCAAGATTTATTCTCGAACGTGAGCTGGCCTATAAGTTTTTGTCGTATTGATTGGTTAGGTTACACGTTTGTCAATAGTATAAATAGAAAATACATATTTGAATTGACTTTGAAGGTTTCGCTATTTATCTCTGGGCTAGCCACTGTAGACAATTCAAAATATCGACACTTGTTTTATTTTACGGATTTAGCTTTTGTATAGCATTACCTTTTATGGGAAATGTCCAAGGTTCTGCATAAAGCTGATTTTTATTGTTTAGCTATTTAAAGCTGTGCTACCCACTTTAGATAATTCAAAATATCGACACTTGTTTTATTTTTCGGATTCAGCTTTTGTGTTGCATTATCTTTTATGGAAAATGTCCAAGTTTCTGCATGATAGCTGATTTGTATAGTTTAGCTATTCAAAGCTGTGCTACCCACTTTAGATAATTCAAAATATCGACACTTGTTTTATTTTTCGGATTCAGCTTTTGTGTTGCATTATCTTTTATGGAAAATGTCCAAGTTTCTGCATAAAGCTGATTTTTATAGGTTAGCTATTTAAAGCTGTGCTACCCACTTTAGATATTTCAAAATATCGACATTTATTTTATTTTAAATAATTTGGTTGTTTAATTCGGTTGCTGGAGTAAAATGAATGTTTTATGCCTGAATGCTACAAAAAGTGAACATATTTCAAGGATAGGAATGTTACCTAGTATTGTGATTGTGATAAATGATTTCTACTTTATAAAGGCTTGCATTCCAGAAGGAACTGGCAGTTTCAGTTAGCTGTTTGATGTGAAAGCCTGAATTGTTTGTGGTCTCTGAGGTGATTTGGTTTAAGCCTGGGAACATTTCGAAAGAAAAACTTTAGAATCAGAGCTACTTTATTAGGTAAATTCTAAAAATGGTGGTTAAAAACATTTTTTGGATATTTCAAGAGTTTGCTTAAATTTAAATTATACATTGAGTGCAGTGCTTTGTTATTTTGGCTAGATATAGAAAAATGGACCTTTTAAAAGCAATGGCCGCCAGTAAGAGAATGGTGCAAAGGGGGAAAAAGCGATCCCGTGCAACTATAGAAGAAGAAGAAGTACACGATGGGCCTGCAATTGTGAATAGTCTGGAACCGCAACAAGTAGTCCGAAGGCCAAAAAAGCCAAAGACACAACCGCTTGATCCTAACAAGCCTGGTCCAAGTTCGCGAATGGTAACAGAACATTCCAGAAATACAGAACGCAAAAAACCTTTGCCGCCTCAAAACGTTTCATCAGAAGGTTCATCGTCAGCATTTATATTATCACCGTCAAAATCAGAGTCTTATGGTACATATTTTTGCCATTTAGTTGTAAAGATATTTTGAATATGCATTTTACTTTGTTTTAACACTATGGTTTTTTAAATGTTTTAGAGCCGTGTATACTTAACTTGAGTGATGCGGGTGACGTTTTGGATGCCTACACGTTTGATAAGTTATACTCACTGGTTGTGGGATTTAGAACCCTTCACAAGCCTTCGGGAATTCAATGGTTCAGTGCCATTGGTGCACTTGTTGCAGCTCAAATAGATTATCAAGAAATTAATAGGTGGTACAAACCAGATTCCTTATCGAGAATTGAACGCTTGGAGACCTTGGGGAATCAGATAGAAAGGCACCTAAGCAACTTTAATTTTCGGGACCTGAAATCAAGAGGAACTGCGAAGGGAGTTTATGGAAAGTTTTTTGAATTGACCGATCCGGGAACATTAAATAATACGCAGGAAAAAATTAAAAGGCGAATACCTCACTTTCAAGTCACAGGCTTGACTGCATTTTTGATTATTAAACTTTATGGTAATATTGTGAAGAAATTATTAGACTAACGTAACGAATTGAGGGTTGGTGTTTGAAGTTATGTGAAATTTTGTTATTTTTTAAAGGTCTTCGGCATGACGTAAAGGACCTGTTGACTGAAAAATTATGGAACGAGATTGTGGACGTGTTTGATAACGAAAATTATATTAATGAGGTGTTTAAATTTTGGAGATTCTTTAAGACGACGCAATACGTCTCATGTGTAGACTGGCAGAGGTTTGAAAACATGGAACTACAAGTGACGGAGAACATGGCAGCAATGTTTGCGAATTCAACTGCTAACGTGATTTGTAAGTGGTGAGGAGTTTACATATGAGGCAGATGAAGTCGCCAGCAAGTCCAACGTGTATTATGCAAATTTAGGAAAATTTGTTAAAACTGACGGTACTTTGCATAATGATGCAGATTGTATTGCTGATTTGCTGAGTAAAGCAATCGTAACAAAAAATGAGGGTCAACGGAAAAAGAAATGGGCGTCTTTAATTGTTGATGAAGAAACTCAAAATGCTGCTATCCACAGTGAGAATATTGAAAGAATTCGTAAAATTGATAAAGACTTGCAATATCATATGGACACGGAAAGCGCATTAAAAAGTGGGTACAAAGAATTGAGCAAATCATACGGCCGAAAAATTTTGGACGATTACTCTACCTTCAAAAACATGCTGATGATGCACGTTAGGCTCAATACTGAGAAATATGAACAATTTGTGTTGAATCCTAAGGTAACAGTATGATTTAATTTTTTAAAATCCCTTTATGAATGCACGAATATAATATTTTAAACATATACACCATTCAATATCATGATAGGGTATGCCTACCTATGAATGTGGTGGAAGCCAGGTTACGGTTCCTATTGCACGTCCTAGCACTTCAGGTAGCATGATGATCCCATATATTCATCCTAATATTGAACCAGCCAACGAAAAGGTGAACGATGTGGATAATACTTTAAGTATATACGCTGGTAGTGCTGCAACTGTAAGTTTAAACTATATATATATATATATCTGTTAAAGGGAAGTTTGCTAAGATGAAACAAAAATTATGCTATACTTTTTACGATAGGATGAGGGTAATAATGATTTTGGCAAAGATGTTGACGCTGATACGATTGATACCGGTGAAAGCCAGACTGAAGGCATTAATAATAGTGATGTTGCGGATGATGATGTCGATGACGAAGCTGGTCGATTGGCTACTACTACCAATAATGATAATAATGATAATAATGATAATAATGATGATGATACCGGTGACAAGGTGGAAACCTTTTTGGAGGTATTTAATATATGTTTATTCAAATGTGGTGTATGTGTATTGTAATATTTTTGGTAAATGTGATACACTAATGTCTTGTTACTGGTATATTGCTAATTAGGACTCTGGTGAAATTCGCCAAGAAGCCGGTGATGAAGTTGACGATGTTGGGAAAGATATAGAAGAACAGGAAGAAGAAATATCGGTTGATGAACAGGTTGTAGTAGAGACCAGGAAGGCAGATGTGGTACCCGTAAATGATAATGATGATGATGAAGCCAGTGAATCTGTTTTTGTGGAAAAAATATATCAAGAGGGAATCGCCAAACAACAGGATACTGTATGTCTGTCTACTAATGTATAATGATATAATTTTTACTACATTTATGTAAATGTAATGATTGGTGTGGTTTTTTGTGTGTTTTAAAAATGAAAAAAGGTTCCATATCAGACGGTAAATTTGTTGGATAGCTTTGAGTTGGATGACAGTTTGGTGTTTAATTTATCACCGCCATGTATGCCTGAGGAAAAAAACCGATCCTTAAATACACCACCAAATTTGGAAAACATGGGTCAGCAACTTGACGAGTTTTTAAAAAATGAGCTAGTGGGGTTAGATTGGAACATTTTGAACCCAAATCCAAGTACACCTAATGATGTTGTTCCGAGCGAGCCGAGCACAAACGATCAGGTATTGTTTGACGGTTGAAGAAGTAGAGTTTTTTTCTGTTGTTTTTTTTTCTTTTTAGTAGTTGCGTTTTTGTAGTTTCTCTACTTTTTTTTAGTTATTATGATGAGCTTTAACTATTTTTTTCGTTGATTATTTCTTGAGTGAGTTTTTTGTAAATACTGTTAACCCTTGCTTTTGCTTTATAATGACTTAATAGTTTGTTATTAACGTTTTATGATTGTTTGTTCTCTTACGATATTGTTGGTTTTCTCTTCTGTTAGGTACATATACATTATGTTGTTCTTGAACTTTTGTATTGTTGTTCTTCAACATTGTTTTTTTTGTGTATTTATGTATTACTGAATTTATAATACTAATATACATATAATGGCCAAGAATATAAATGCAACTTTAGTTTTAATAAACTAACTAATTGACCCGAAATAATGTTGACACAAATGTGTTTTGACCTTTGAATGATTTATTCAATATATTATGCGCTTATTTCTAACCATCGATTAGTTAGAATATTTAGGATTTAGGGTTTGTAGTTGTAATCAAAATATCGACATTATTTTTTTTATGGATTCGGCTTGTGGATTATCTTTGTTTTTCTGGAAATGAAATTCTTTCTGAATATGTTTGATTCTGAAGGTTTAGCTATTAATCTCTGGGCTAGCCACTGTAGGAAATTAAAAATATCAACACTTATTTTATTCTGGGGATATAGCCTCTGAGTGTTTGTTTCTTTATACACATGGAAACTTTATGCGACTCTGCATTTAATTGATTATGAAAGTTTAGCTATTTTTATCTGGGCTACCCACTGTAGGAAATTAAAAATATCAACGTTAATTTAATTTTGAGGATTGTGAGTTTTGTGGATGTCTTCTATCGTAACATAAACTTGAAGTTCAACACAATTTTAGTTGATTATTGTGGTTGTAAAACAAATTTGTCTAATTACTAAACAACGAGAAGGATTCCTTGCAAAAAAATGTAGTTGTCTTTGGAGCTCGTAGAAAGTTGTTGGTTTCTCTTTTCCTTGTCGTATAGCGGGGAGGTTATTTCTCTAATTTCTATAGTTCTTGTTGAAACTATACCTTTGATTCCCAAGTTTGGTGGTCGTTGTTACGTTTTTTTAACTATCGCAATAATTGTCGTGCTGATATCAGTGGAAGTAAAACCTTGAATTTTAAGACATTATTAGTTGATTTTTGTGGTGGAGAAAAATTTTATGAAAAAGTATGAAACAACGAGAAGGCTTCCTTGGAAAAAAGATTTAGTTGTCTGTGGAGCTCATAGAAAGTTTTTGGTGTCTCTTTTCCTTGTCGTGTCGTTATTACTATTATTTCTATAGTTCTTGTTGAAACTATGCCTTTGATTCCCAAGCTTTGTGGTCGTTGTGACGTTTTTTTTAACTATCGCAATAATTGTCGTGCTGATATCAGTGGATGTAAAACCTTGAATTTTAAAACATTATTAGTTGATTTTTGTGGTTGTAAAAAGATTTTTTGAGGAAGCATGAAACAACGAGAAGTAATTTTTGCAAAATATATTTAGTTGTTTTTGGAGCTCGTAGAAAGATGTTGGTGTTTCTTTTCCTTCATCCGCAGCAGATTCTTCCTGTTGCGAAGATGTTTGTATGATTTTAAAACTTCTTGTCAAAACTATACCTTTTATTTGCAAGCAGAGTTATTGTGAAGAGATTTAAATTTTTAATTGGTGCCAAGTTTTATCCTCTTATTTATAATACGATTGTGTTTTTCTAGTTTAGTCCTGAAGAGTTGTTACGTAAACCTTACAAGTCGTTGCAATTGTCGTGCTGATATCTGTGGAAGTTCAACCTAAAAGTTTAACACAGTATAAGTTGATTATTCTGGTTGACAAAAAGAATTTGTATGAAAAAGTATAAAACAACGAGAAAGATTCTTTGCAAACAACATTTAGTTGTCTTTGGAGCTCTTAGAAAGTTGTTGGTGTTTCTTTTACTTGTTGTGTCGATATTCCTATTATTTATCAGTGAAAGTATAAACTAGAAGTTTAAGACAACATTAGTTGATTTTTGTGGTTGTAAAAAGTTTTTTTGAGGAAGTATGAAACAGCAAGAAGATTTTTGGAAACAAGATTTAGTTGTCTGTGGAGCTCGTAGAAAGTTGTTGGGATTTTTTTCCCTCGTCCGCAGCACATTCTTCCTGTAGCGAAGATGTTTGTATGATTTTAAAACTTCTTGTCAAAACTATACCTTTTATTTGCAAGCAGAGTTATTGTGATTAGATTTCAATTTTTAATTGGTGCCAAGTTTTATCCGTCGTGCTGATATCTGTGGAAGTTCAACGTAAAAGTTTAACACAGTATTCGTTGATTATTTTGGTTGAAAAAAAGAATTTTTATGAAAAAGTATAAAACAACGAGAAGGATTCTTTGCAAACAACATTTAGTTGTCTTTGGAGCTCGTAGAAAGTTGTTGGGATTTGTTTCCCTCGTCCTGAGCAGATTCTTCCTGTAGCGAAGATGTTAGTAGTATTTTAAAACTTCTTGTCAAAACTATACCTTTTATTTGCAAGCATGGTTGTTGTGAAGATTTTATTTTTTTTGAACTAGTGCCAAGTTTTATCCTCTTATTTATAATACGATCGTGTTTTTGTTTAAGAATAATTGCATGGAATGATTTTAAAGTGTCCATTACAGTATTTTAGTTAATTTAACAGTGTTTTTTTGACGGGATGCAACGTTATGTTGTTGGTTTTTAACTATAGTGCGATATAAGACTTTTAATGAAATTTTAAAACCTTCTACTACGTGGAGATGTATTATTTTATCATGGCCATATTTTTTAAACCTATTATGAGGAATTATTTTTATGACTATTGAATTACCAGACGCTGTTTGCATGTTTAAGTTTTGATTAAGATAGCTTGTGAGTGTTTTATTTTATCGTGTTTACGCTACATACAATGGCAGATTTATTAAAATATATGGCCTTTGCCAAAGCTAAACTTAAGGAGGACACTGCAGCAATATTGGATAACAAAAATGCAGAAAAAAAAGCAGAACGTAAACGCGGTGGACGTAAGAGGAAGAAGCCAGCAGATGTCATTGCGACACCGCATGAAGTACCTGTTAGCTATAATGAACGGAAAATATATGACAACAGGGAGGGTTTTGTTACTACTATTACTACTAGTATTACCTCTATGACTACTGCTGCTGCGACAAAATCACCATTATTAGCAGGAAAAGGTATTATTACTGATGCGTCAAAAGGACCAAGACGACCACCAAAAAAGAAAGGACTACTAGAGGAAAAACCCATTATAAAAAGTGAAAATGTGCCAACAACAACTACAACAACCGATAAAGATGAATCAGAACCCCATGCAAAGAAGCGATATTTACAACAGAAAAATGAATTACAGGATCATACTGAAATGGTGGATAAGGAAGAACCCAGTGACACGTTAACATCAAACCAAATTTTGCCGCCTTCTGTCAACACTACTACCGGTCAAACCCAACGGAAATTAACTAAGGCTGCTCTTCAGAAGGCGATTGATGAAATTAAAAAGAACATTCAAGTCCTAGAACAAGAGACTAGTAAAAAACAAGCGACGCTATTATTAATTACGGAAGAAGAAATGCGAACCATTACAATTTCCGATAGAATGAATCGTGACAAAGTCTGGACGCTGATGCGAAAGTTTCACGAACGCTATAATGACACACTAAAGGCAAAAGGGGAAGAAGAAGTAAAATTTCATGTGTTTGTTGATGGTGTTTTGAAATTGCTGGAATATTATTGGGTAAGCGTCGAAGCAATCAACCTTTTTCATATTTTTTTATTTTGAAGAAATGGTGTAATGAAAATAATTTGAAATTTATGATTATATGAATTATCAAATATTAGAAGAAGCCAAGCGTAGCAGCAGAATGTAAAGACTTGACAGAGGTATGGCTTCATCACACTAATCAAATTGCCAATCAAAAAAGAATGTTCAACATTCAAGGGGACCGGACATTAGTGACCAAAACAAATTTAAAAGAAGGATCATTTATTTACGGAGGATTTAAACAGTTGCACAAGTATCATCCCGGTATTATATATCCTCATCAAGGGCGTCAAGTAAAAGTTCAAGAACAATGGATATGGATGTTGACAAAATGTGACCTTTCTGCGCATCGCAATGAAGAATTTATCAAGGGTGAATGTAGTAAACAAGTTACGAATTCTAAGGTGTTGTTTAAAGACATGAGAGAAACAACGGATTGCCATGAGAAGAACCTAAAGGATAAAGAAGCAAGGAATTTCAAGTTAAGCATGCTGGAAAAGCATGGCGAAATAACGGCTACAAAGATAATAGAAAAGGAAATGCAACAAATTGAAAAAGCAAATCAGAACCTACCAGAAGAGCCAGGACCATCAAGAATTGTTCCACAAGTGTCAGTAGAAGCAATCAATCTACCAGAACCATCAATACCATCATCAGATGTTGACGCTGAAGATTATGATGAAGAAATAGAAGGGTATTTTCCCAAAACCTATTCAGGAATTATGATGAAAGAAGAAGACCGGCGTAAATGGTATAAGAAATATCATGATGGTTCAAAACTGTCTTCTACAGACAATGAAGTTGCAAATATTATGAAAAATGCGAGTAAGGTTGTAAAAGACGTGTTGCCTACTTTACGTGTATGTTCTCGTTCATCATCACGCTGTTATCGTTCATCATCACGCTGTTATCGTTCATCATCACGCTGTTCTCGTTCACCTTCACGCTGTTCTCGTTCATCCCGCTGTTCTCTTTTATCACGCTGTTCTCGTTCATCAAGCTCTTCTAGTTCTAGATGTTCTTCCACTAAATCGTCACGACCTATGTCTGCCGCGACTAGGTTTAGGGAATCAGAATATTATCGGAACATTCCAGATGTTAACTTGTCATCTGATGACGAAGAAGAAAGTGATATAAAAACAAATAAGATGCCTGAAGCTGACAATAAAGCTTCACCAACTAATGAGTTTATTGTTGTTGCTGAATTTGCTGGTGAACCTGCTCAGGCTATTGTCGTTGACGTTGCTGGTGAAGAACCTGCTCAGGCTATTGTCGTCGTTGAAGTTGCTGGTGAAGAACATGCTCAGGCTATTGTCGTCGACGTTGCTGGTGAAGAACCTGCTCGTGCTCAGGCTATTGTAGTTGAAGTTGCTGGTGAAGAACCTGCTCAGGCTATTGTAGTTGAAGTTGCTGGTGAAGAACCTGCTCGTGCTCAGGCTATTGTCGTTGAAGTTGCTGGTGAAGAAGCTAGTCTGGGTGTTCCCGCTGTTCAAGAGCCAATCACTATATCGGCTTATGTTGCACTTGATGAATTTTTAAACGAACCTGATGTTGATTGGGATGGTGTGGATGATTTTTACGAATACAATAATTTGTATGATACTGACGACGACGATGACGTTTTTGATGCAGACGACCCAATCGATGGTTTCGATGAAAAGATTAATGAGAGATGTCTAAGGTCTATAGTAATGCCGAATAACAATGATGATCTGCCAACAAAAATTCCATATCAGGAACAGAATGATTGCTATGAAACTTTTTCATATGACAACGAATATGTGTATTGCCGGATGAGAGCTGCCAAGGATAGCTATGTGTCATCAAACAACTATCCACTGAAACAGGGATTGTTTCGATTTACGAAGTTAGTTGTGAAACTGATGCAGCATCAACTAGAACATTTTGGAAATCCTAAAGTAAGTTACTTTGTTTATATTTATTTGTATGTACAGTATGTAATGAAACATTTATTAATTCATGAAATTCAATATTATCATTGTTTCAAAAAAGCTCGCAAAAGTATTCTGTGATAAGCGGAAAAGAATCAAAAGTTTTGCGGAAGCTCAAGATTGGAATCCGTTATTGTTACCCCGAAAAGAAAGTCGCAGTGCTTTAAATCAAGCTCAGGAATTACCAACCCTTGAAGATATTACATGTCTTCATTCTCACCACCATCGAAAAGATCAAAAATATATGCAGGGACTAACACAAGACCCAAGAATCCCAATGACAGTGATGTATTGCGAAGACATATTGAGTGGAAAGTTTATTTACGCTGGTGATGATGCAAATAATTGTTGTTCAAAGGAATGTCTTGTGGAACCAAGTTTAGTTCAGGTTAAAGAGTTTGTGCCTATAATTGAAAATGGAGAGGAGCATGATGATATTATCGAAGAGGATAATGACAAGTATCTAGAAGATGATGTAAAACGGTATCCAAAATTTTTTGAAACAATGCACAACCATTCACATGAAAGGCACAATATACAAGTTGGGGAAGAAAACCTAAGACTCCAACCTAACCGAGAAGAAGACCAGAAGCAAGAAGCAGCAGCAGCAGAGGTAGCTCATAATCAGCAAGAGCAGGATGTTTTACTAGTTAATCTAGAGGAAGAAGCAGAGGTAGAGGTATTCGTAAATCTAGAAGAACAAAAAGAAAATGAGCGTCAACGAGTCCTCCAGGAAAAAGAAGAAGCAAAACAACGAGAGAGTAAGAGAAACACTTATTTATATTACTGGTAGTATTTATTATTATTTTTACCATGCTTTTGTTTGGTAGGATTATATCAAGTGTCACTTGACTTGCGAGATCCCACAAAGTTTATGAGTAACAAGACCCGGATTAAATACCCGTATCTGAAAGATTTGGATAAGCCTCATCCGTTTGGAGCTCCTAGGCTTTCACCACTTCTTCCTCGTCCAATCCCTACGTATTTGTACACGACTGCTACCACCACTGCTATCATGAATTCCCAACCCGAACCTAAACCTGGTCCATCAAATTGGAAACCACCGCAACCACAAAAACGTACGTCGGCTTTCCAAGTCCAAAGTATGGGACCTGCTAAGAAAGCGAAGACTAGTACTACTAATGGTACTACTACTATGAATACGACGAATGCTGATGGGATGTATGAAAGGGCTGCTGTGGCTTCCACTTCATCAAGGGTGTTTACAAGTACATGTAAGATATAATAAGATATAATTTTTTTTTACAAAAATAATGCTTAAAGTTCATTATGAATGTTTATTTATTATTTTGTCTGATTAATGCAGCAATAGCACCCCAACCACAAATTTGGAATCCAAATCGAGTTTCTCAAGTAGATGGGCACACATATTATACCCCTTTTCGTCCAACGCATGAAATTTCGCAAGAGGAACTTGACGCAGCCATTGCAAATATACCTATGTGGTAGTACGACTACTTGTTGCATGTATCTTGTCTCTTGGATTTTATATTGTTTTTATTTATTTTAGAAACACCATTTTATGACTTTTATCCAAACTTGGCTTTTATGAACTTATTATGTATTGCTGTATTATTCGTTTTAATTATTTGCAACTAGCTAGTCATATCATCATGACAGTATTATTATGAATTATTATTATTATGAACATTTATTATTATTTAGATTAGTTGCGATGAATGCCTAGTATTTTTACGTAAGATTGCATGATTTTTTAAACGAAACGAATGCAAATTACTTTTACGTAGGCATAATGTGCATCAACTATTACGTTTTATTAGCCGCGCCAATATTATTATCACAATTATAAACATACTTGATACTTGTTCTAGATAATTTTTTTTATAAATATAAATTTAATGAAATGCACAAAAAAATAAAAAAAATTGAGAAAATGCGAATGTTGACAAGATACCCTTTTTCTCTTTACCGATAAATGCATAGCTTTAAAAAATTTATCCACATCTTTTTGAAGCATTAATTTACATAATTTTTAATGAAAGGAATTAGCCAATCATTACCTTGTTGGATGTAGAGAAATGCAAAAATATCGCCATTTATTTTACGTTACCATCTGCGTCTGTGATGGCGTTTGTAGAAATGCAAAAATATCGCCATTTATTTTACGTTACCATCTGCGTCTGTGATGGCGTTTGTAGAAATACAAAAATATCGACATAACTTTGAATCTAAAGGTTTAGCCATTCTTTACTTCTTGCGTCTGTGCTGGCCTATGTAGAAATACAGAAATATCAACATAATTTTGAATCAAAATGTTTAGCCAGACGATTCCTCTTGTGTCTGTGCTGGCCTATGTAGAAATACAAAAATATCGACATAACTTTTAATCTAAATGTTTAGCCATTCTTTACTTTTTGCGTCTGGGCTGGCGTATGTAGAAATACAGAAATATCGACATAACTTTGAATCAAAATGTTTAGCCAGACGATTCCTGTTGTGTCTGTGCTGGCCTATGTAGAAATACAAAAATATCGACATAACTTTTAATCTAAAGGTTTAGCCATTCTTTACTTCTTGCGTCTGGGCTGGCGTATGTAGAAATACAAAAATATCGACATAACTTTTAATCTAGAGGTTTAGCTAGGTTTGCATTGGTCAAGCATATATTGAAATGCGAAAATATCCCCATAAATCTTAATCAAAAGGTTAAACTTTTTTTCATGCTGCCAAACGTAATACGTTCATATATTTCATTTATATTTTGAATTCAAATGTTAAGTATCTAGGCTTGTATCTCGAAGAAAAGTAAAATATCGTTATTAACTTTATTGAAACGTTGTAGCAAATCAAACATGCTATAAGCAAACTTAAGTTGACATTGGCTGTCTCACGGATAAATGGTTTTTAGATTTGAAACAAGAATGTTTGATTTTCGTGGTTCCATATTCTTATAGTAGTTGCGTAAATTCTGGATTCCTGAATCAGTTGTAATTGAGTGCTCGTCAACAAACATTTCATGGACGTCGTATCTTGCATGGTTTTTAGTCAAGTGATTTAAAACAAAGGTAATAATACTAGTAATAATAATCTTCATTTTTTTGAAGCATTGGCTTATTAATTAATTACCCAATGGGGAGAAAACGGTTGTGTAAATATTGTTGAAGTCTTTATCGTAACTTTTTTTAGGCTATTTAATGAAAAGTGTACAATTTATACGTAACACAAAAACGTATTTTTAATATTTGTTATTTGTTTGTTTGCGCAGATTTTAACATGACGTTCATTTGTTCCATTTGTCACGACGCGTTGGAAAAGAATCCTTCGCCATCTGAACAGCCTGGCGAAGAAGATGAATCTGGTCGGATTTTAGCTCCCTCTTGTGGTCATTTGTACCATGAAACATGCATTGTGCATTGGATGAGGTATATTAATATTGATTTAGTATATATATGTATATATATATGTATTGTAAGTGATTTTATCTAATTACACACGTTAACGTACAATTTATGACATTTGTGTTTTTTTTTGAAAATAGTGGCGAATTAAGTGCAAACCAAGAATGTCCTTTATGCCGAACTAATATTAATGCTTCAAGCTTGCTAACTGTATACGGAACGACCAATACTGATGTTGAGGTGGTCAACGGCAACACTGACCGTTTGCAATGTCAACATGCTACGACAATTGATATTTTGGTTAAGCGTGGGAAAAATTCTGAGGATCGTTTACTTGTATTGGAAAATTCCAATACTGATTTAAAGTAATTATGTGTCAAACTAACAATAATACATATGCATATTAATCCAAATCATGATTATGATATTTATGGATATTAAAAAATATTAAGGGTTGCGCTTAACAAATTACAATCGGATTTTGCAAATGAAGAGAGAGTATCGAAATTATGGATGACAGAAGCAAGAGAAAATGAAAAGTATCGTTCTCGTGCTGGTCAGTTGGAAGAAAAGAATGCAGAATTGCAGACAAAGCTATTGAAATTTGAAAAGTAAGCAGCGCCAGTACATTATTACATTTTGTATTATTTTATATAGGGATAATTATTATCATTATTATCCGCACTTTCAAATAGATTGAATGAAATCTTGACATCAGATGACAATGTCTTGGAAGATGGTACGAATTTTGAGTTTAGCCGTGAAAATTTTGACAATCTTTTCAAAATCAAATCAGCACAACGAAAGTAAGTTCTATTTTTTGATTTGTGTAATAAGTATTATACTACTACATTATCACTACTACTACTACAGGGTGGTTTATTTTTTATTGTTTTTCAGGCAGCTATTAACATTTAAAGGCAAATTGAGCTCGGCGGGTTGCATGGTAAAAAGATTACGTAGTGAAGTGAGCGTGTTGGGCAAAAAATTCAAAAATTCTAACGAGGAGTTGGAAAAGTTGAAGCGTCAACTTGGTGGTTGATAATAATAATAATAACTGTTGGTTTCCTTTTTTTCCTTTTGAAATGTAAATGTATGCGTGCTTACCTTTTTAGTGCTAAATGAATTTTAATAATAACAAGTTGATTATTATTATTTGGTTATCGTGAAAATAAACATTTAAAAAATTGCTTTATATCCATGTATTAAAATGGCATATATTACTTTGGAGAGTAAGGATAAAGTTAGATTTGAAGTATCTATGCAAGGATTAATGCATACAAAAACATTACAAAACATGCAAGAAGTATTAAGTGGAAATTATAATAATAATGTTCAGTTGGATAGCATGATGGTTGATGAAGATTGTGAAGATGTTATACCTGTACCAATGGTTCATTCAAACGTTCTCAAGTATATAGTGGAGTGGTTGGAACATCAAAAGAACGTAAGACATATCCATAATATGTCATCATCATCTTTAATTACTCTACAATTGTTTAATTTTTTTTTATATGTATTATGTCACTTATGTCACTAGGAATCTCATATTAATGTGTGCGAAAGTGTTTCCTTTGCCGAAAATCCTGCCCCGCTTGACGAATGGGAACAGATTTTTTTTTCGAAGTTTCAATTTTTGTTTCTATCTGAAATTTTGGTTGTAGGTTTACATATCAATTAATGCATACTTGTACAGAACACCATATAGTCC